>MU670782.1:0-26213 GCA_026770625.1 Nicotiana glauca
AAAACTCAAGAACCCCAGCAGGGAAAGTAAATGGAGAAACAAGAGAAAAACAGTGGGAAAAGAAAAGAAAAGAAACAAAAGAGAAGAAAAGAAAAAAAAAGAGAAAAAAAAGGGAAAAGAGAAGAAAAAGAAAGAAAAGAAAAGAAAAAGGAAAAGAAGAAAAGAAAGTAAAGAGAAAGAAAGGAAAAGAAATGAGAAAGAAAAGAAGAATGGAAGGAAGGAAACATCGCAACAACAAATGTAATTGCCTGAACTATGTTTGACTTGATCTCGAAAGGGTACGTAGGCAGCCTCACTGAGGTTCAGTCACAACCAAAGAAAAGTCCAAGAATCCCCAAGAATGAAATTGGGGCAGAAGTTATGTTTGTTGTGAAAGATATGATTTCGAAAGTTGTAATTTTTGAACCCACGTTGGAATATTTTGAGCCTTTATACCCTTCTTTCTAAACTCATCCAAAAGCCACATTACGATCCAAAGAAAGACCTTCCGATCAATCTTCAAGAAATGCCGAGTCAAGCAAGCAAAGGTGAATTACATCAGGGGCAACACTTATAAGGAAATGAGAGAGTCCGGTTGATAAAATCCTTCATGGATACCTCAAGGCAATGAAAGATATGAGAAATCAAAATGAGAGAGTCTTATTTGGTGAAAACCCTCATGGGCACCGTAAGGCGCCAGTGAGTTGAGAGAAAAATCAAAATGAGAGAGGCTTGATGGTGAAAACCCTACGGGCACCACAAGTCGAATAAGGATGGTGAATCAGATCGGGCAAATGGAGCATTGAAGACCAGTTTCACGGCGAAAAATAGCAACAAGAGCTGAACATCAAATTTGCTAAACAGAATAGGCTGCAAGTGCATGTCATGGTCATTAGAGTTGGTATCCTCATCTGATAGGTTTCTACTTCGTAGTTTTCCCTTTAGGATTCATCTCTTCCTTTTTTCTTCATTCCGTTCCTCTGTTTGGTTCACTTCCTCTCTCTGAGTCTGTTCGGTTATAACAAGTGAGAAATGACTACAAAATTTGCCACCAGCTTTCCAGTTGCACAAATAGGGCCTGGCTAGCATATCAAATGTCACAAGTCAAGAAAAATAACAAGGACACTGAGCTGGTAATACTCAACATGCTTTGGGGGATCCTGTTGAAACACAAAAGTTGGGTAAATGTCGGGCCAGGAGTAATGCAACAGATAGAGGGTATTGGGTTTGGAACGAAAAATAGATATTTTCCGTGACAAGGGTCAAGCGAAAGAGCAATATACTTCAAGGTCAAGGGCCAGGGGTTTCAATTTGGAAGAATAACATATTAATCAACATGCTTTGGGGGTCATATAAGGCACAAGGGTTGGTAAAGACAGTTCAAAAGCGGTACAATAAACAGAAGGTATAGGTGCCAAGGATGGCGAAGGAAACGGTTAGGCAAGAAACAAGCGGGGTTTTCAAATAAAAATGGAAGTTATCGGCTAGCGAGGGAGCAACAGACCTCGGGGACAAGGCCATCAGATAAGCCAGAAGACAACGACATATTGTGGGGGGCAATGGATATAATTTGGGAATTCATGTAAGACTCAAAGGTCAGGAATATGTCAGTTCACGAGCAATGACCCAGATGACGGGGAAAAGTGGTTAATCAGTAAACATGCAGGATCTTCAGAAAAATTAGTTGTCATACAAAACACATGGGGTCAGATAAGAAGACTAGAAGTCGCCAAGAAGGGCGAAAGTTATCAGCCAAGTTTCAAAGATGGTCGGTCAACGCAAAGCATGGAAAGGAGAAAAGGAAAGCCATCCCAGCGAGAGTACCACAACCAACCACCGCATTTTAAACTGACAGAATTTTCTTTGATTTGAAACAGGGGCATGGAATTGTTATTGATGGCATAAAGATATGCTACAGGAGGATTATCAAACTGGGGCAGAAAATTTTCTGTCATGTTGAAAATTTCCTTGAAGTCGGGTACCCATCTGAAGAACATGAAGGTCAATAAAAGTATTTTTACAAAGAGAAAAGAGAGGGAAGTAGTTTCCAGGAAAGAAACACCAGTTTTAAGAAAAGTAATTTTCGGAGGATTGAAACACCAGTTTTTAGGGAAGTGGTTCTGAAGGAGGACAATTCAAGATAGAAGGTAGATAAAACAAGTTTCGGAGGAAGATGAGTAATAGATAAAAATCTTAGTCTGATGAATTTTTCACCTAAGATAAAGAAATCTTAATTTGTTGAATCTTTCACCTAAGATAAAAATCTTAGTCTGATGAATTTTTCACCTAAGATAAATGCAGAAGTTGGAAAAACGAAAGGAAGGCATAATTTGAAAAAAAAAATATAAAGGCAGAAGTTGGAAAAACAAAAGGAAGGCATAATTTGGAAAAAGGGGAGGGCAGAAGTTGGAAAAAAGAAAAGAAGGCATGATTTGGAAAAAGAAAGGAAGGCAGAATTTGAAAAGGAAGAAAGGAAATTTGAATTTGAAAGATTAAGAAAGTTTGGATTCGAAAAAATGGACCTAGTCTGATGAATTATCTCCTAGAGTCAGAATCTTTGTCTGTTGAATATTTCATCTAAGATAAAAATCTTAGTCTGATGAATTTTTCACCTAAGATAAAAGATAAAAATCTTAGTCTGTTGAATCTTTCATCTAAGATGAAAATCTTAGTCTGATGGATTTTTCACCTAAGATAAAGATAAAAATCTTAGTCTGTTGAATCTTTCTCCTAAGATGAAAATCTTAGTCTGATGAATTTTTCACCTAAGATAAATTTTAAATTTTAAGATACATTTCAGTCTTTAAATTTTTAAAGTTGCATTTCAGTCTTATCACAATTCAAGTTTTAGTTCTTATTAGTATGTGGTAACAAACCCCAGTTTTCCAAACTGGGGCAGAAAAATTTTCTTTGTTTGTCTATTTTGTCGCAAGCAGGAGCCCACCTGGAGAACAAGGGAACACTTTTCAAGCATCGCAAGCAGGAGCCAACCTGAAAAATAAGGGAATACTTTTCAAGCATCAGCAACTAGGAGCCCACCTGAAAAATGGGCACATATTTCAAATTGCAGCAGTCAAGCATTACTCGGAGAAAGGGCAAAACATCTCAGATCACAATTCAAGTCAGCAACAAAGGAGGCTTGCGGAAAGAATACGAGTCAACAGTCCGAGACGACCAACGGAAATTGGTCACAATCCAAATAATAAAAGAAGAGGAGAAACAAAAAGAAGGCAAAAGCGAATCCAAATGCAGAAGTAGAGAAAAATGTGAATTACTCAAGACATGGCTGAGGTCACAAGCACTGCATACCTGGTTTTGGTCCGAAAAGCTAAAGAAGAACGAGCTAGCACCTGCAGCTAACAAGCGCCAAGGTTCAAATCTAAAGTCTGCATGAAGAACCATTCAAGACTCAAGATCAAGCTTCAGAAGACTTATAGATAGGAATCTTGTAACTCGTAGTTGACAGGCTTAGCTACTCTCTTTTCATTTCTTTTGATTTTGATGTAATAACAGGACCGCGGATCGAAGGTGCGGGTACATACGTGCGAGAGAAGCATCGCAAGTGCGGCCTGGAGGAGACGTGTGATGACCCAAAAGGTCAACACCTGCTTTTAAATAGAATTCTGTGTTCTGAGGTCTTAAAAACCTCTTTTAGCATCACCTCAATTTGCGTGCACAGTCCGGGTGCGTAGCCGGAAAATGTAAATGAGAAAATCTGTGAAAAATAATAAGTTTTGACTGTAAAATGAATTAATTTGACTCCGTCCAACATTTTGGGTAAACAGACCTAAAACCGTGATTTGACGGTCTCGGAGGGTCAGTAGGAAAATATGAGACTTAGATGTATGCCCGGAATCGACTTCCGAGGTCCCAAGCCCGTGATATGATTTTTGTAAAGAAAATTGTTTTCTAAAATTTGTTTAAAGGATTTGGAAATGAATTTTTATCAGAACAAGCTGGTATCGGGATTGTATTTTGGTTCCGGCGCCTGGTACAGGTCTTATATGTGGTTTAAGGTAATTCTGTGAAGTTTAGTAAAAAAACAGAATCTGTTTGACGTGATTCGAGCCTTAATTGCAAAATTTGATGTTTTAAGAAGTTTGAAATAATTCTTTGATTTGGAGGTTTAATTCGATGTTAATAATGTTATTTTGGCGATTTGATCGCACGGATAAGTTCGTATGATTTTTTTGAGTTAGTACATATTTTTGATTTTGAGACCCGAGGGCTCTGGTGTATTTCGGAAGGTTTTTGGAACTCAAAAGTAGCAGGTTTTTCCAGTTTCTAGTGTGCTGATACTTTTTTCTTCGCGTTAGCGGGAGTACCCTAGCGAATGCGATGTGTTATTTATGCTGAATGAAAATTCCTTCTACGCGAACGCGTAACCCATGTCACGAACGCAAAGCTTTGTAGGGTCTTCCCTTCGCGAACGCGGTCCTAGTAACGCGAACGCGAAGGCTAAGAGAGCATGGGCTGGAGGAAGGGATACTATACCTACTCGAACGCGAAGGCTTGAGGAGCCAAAGCTCCGCGAACGTGAAGGATTATCTGGCCTAACCATGACCAATTCCGCCCAGTTATTTTAAGTTTTAAAAACAGTAGCCATTACGGGATTTTCACCAAAACTCATAACTTCTTCATCTTAACCCCAAATTGGGCAATTTTTGAAAGGGGATTTCATCACCAATTCATCAGTATGTAATCTTAGACTCATTTTCTTCAATTTCCATTAACACCCACTAGATTTCTAGGCTTAAACCATGTTCTTAATGGAAAAAAAATAAGGGATTTGTGTAGAGTTAGGGCTTTTTGACTAATTGTGATTTAGACCTCGTTTTGGTGTCGAATTTTGGAACTAATCTAATATATTCGGGCTCGTGGGTGAGTGGGTGATCGGGTATTAGTCTGAACCTCGTACTTTGACCAAGCGGGCCCGGGGTTGATTTTTGACTTTTTGGGAAAAATTATTAGAAAACTATAATTAAATATTGGGATTGGATTGTTTAGCATTTATTGATGCTATTAAGTCGATTATGTATAGATACAACTGATTTGGAGCCGAATTTGAAAGGAAAGGCGGTTTTTGAGGAGTGAGTTGGCTGTAGAAGTTCGAGGTAAGTGTTTGGTCTAACCTTAGCTTGGGCGATTAGGAGGTGTGTCTATTTGCTACGTGTTAATTGTGGAGTACGACGTATAGGCATATTGACGAGTATCTATACGTCGGTATCAAGTATGTCCGTGAGCCTTGTTTTGTAAATTGCTATGACTCTGTTGTGGATTGTTGAACCTGATATGTTATTATCATTTTTGTTCCCTTGTCGGGATGTTTGTTTGATAGAATTGTTCCCCCACCGGGATGTTTGTTTGATAGTATTATTTCCTTGACGGGATGTTGTTAAAATATCATTGTTGCCATGTCGGGAAGTTATTATGTTGCTTTTGTTCCCTTGCCGGGTTTTCTTGTGATTATTGTTGGCTTGTAAATGGGAGCAGGTGGTACGCCTACCACAATATTTAATGAAATGGGAGCGGGTGATACGCCTACCACAATATACATAAAATGGGAGCGGGTGGTACGCCTACCACAAGATACATGAAATGGGACCGGGTGGCACACCAGCCACGAGATAAATAAAATGGGAGTGGGTGGCACGCCTGACAGAAGATACGAGAAATGGGATCGGGATGCACGTTTGCAACAAGATGTGAACTGAAAGTGAAATCTGCTTTGTTTTCCTTATCCTTATTAGTAGTTGGATTTTGGTTCCCCATAATTCTCTTGATACTATATTTTACATGTTATCCCCTGAAGGATATTCCTCTTCCCACCATTAATTGTTTATTCTGCTTTACTTTCTGCTATATATTTTATAATTACACATGTTTATATGGTAGTCTGGTCTAGCCTCGTCACTACCTCGCCGAGGTTAGGCTAGACACTTACCAACACATGGGGTCAATTGTGTTGATACTACACTCTGCACTCTTTTGTGCAGAACCCAGTGTTGTTGACTTCGGACTGTAGTCGGAGGCTACTTTCAGTCCACGCGAAGATTCAAGGTAGATCTACAGACGTCCACAAGCCCTGGCGTCTCCTCTATCCTTATTTCCTGTTTCATCTTCTTTACATTCAGAAATAGTGTATTGATATTTTCTTCAGACTTTGTATGTAGTAAATCTTAGACCGTCTGTGATACGGTGACACCAGTTCTGGGTAGTCGAGGCTCAAACAGTTGTATTAGATATTCATGTTCAGATACCTTATTGCTTCTTTCTTCCATTTATGTTTAAATTTCCACCGTTTAAATGTTAATATTCCAAGTTTGTTAATGAATATAAAATGAGTAAAAATGTAAATTGTGCAATTAGTTGGCTTGCTTAGCTCGTATTAGTAGGCACCATCACGACTCCCGAGGGTGTGAATCCGGGTCATGACAAGTTGGTAGCAGAGCTCTAGGTTACATGTTTCTCACAGTTCATAGACAAGCTTAGTAGAGTCTAAGGGATCGTACGGAGACGTCTGTATTTATCCCCTAGAGGCTACAGAGTTAGGAAATACTTCACATTTATTCTTTCTTGTTGTGCATTTTGGTTTCTCAATGCTGATTGAATTTCTATTCTGTTCTCTCGCAGATGCCGAGAACATGTGCTTCCTCATCCATTGACCAGCAGCCCGAGCCCCCGGTAGTAGCTCCCACGAGGGGCAGAGGGCGAGGTTAAGGCCATGCTAGAGGTCGAGGCAGGGGCAAAGCTCAGCCCATGGAAGCAGCACCAGCAGCTAAGCCTCATGTTGACTTTGATGATGAGGTTTCAGCCCCAACAGTTCCAGTAGGCCCAACTCAGGTCCCAAAGGAGTTTATTGCTACCCCAGATCTCCAAGATGCTCTAGTCTGTCTAGCGGTCCTTATGGAGAGTGTCACCCGAACATTTTTGTTTCCTATAACACCAGTCGTCTCTCAGGCTGGAGGAGGAGCCCAGACTCCTGCTACTCGCTCTCTAGAGCAGATAGCTCCCCAGTTTCAGACTCCAGCAGTTCAGCCAGTTGGAGTAGTTTAGCTGGGTGTAGTAGCCCAAGCTGGTAATGGAGCAGCTATGTCTACCGATGCTTTGTGGAGATTGGACATGTTCACCAAGCTCTTCACTACTACTTTCAGCGTTGCATCTACTGAGGATCCCCTGGATTATCTAGATAACTGTCACGAGGTTCTTAGGAACATGGATATAGTTGAGACCAACGGGGTCGATTTTGCCACATTTTGCTTGTCTGGATCGGCCAAGACTTGGTGGAGAGATTATTACTTGGCTAGACCAGCCGGATCGCCATCCTTGACCTGGGAGCAGTTCAGGCAGATATTTCTACAGAAGTTTCTCCCTATCACATAGCGAGAGGCCTATCGGAGGCAGTTTAAGCATCTACAGTAGGGTTCTAGGACTGTCACCCAGTACGGGACCATATTCATCGATTTGGCTCGCCATACTCTTATCATAATTCCCATCGAGAGAGAGACAGAGAGGGTTAGAAGGTTCATTGATAGACTCATTCAGCCGATTCATCTTCAGAAGTCTAGAGATACTAGGAGCGAGATATCTTTCCAGGAGGCGGACAATGTGGCCCGGAGAGTTGAGATGGTTCTATCACAGGGAGTGGTCATGGGGCAGACAAGAGGTCCCATCATTCAGGAAGATTCAGTGGTACCTCATCTGGAGGTAGATATTCATATGGTAGAGTCCATACTCCTAGGTTTTTTCAGTCAGCACTCCAGGTTTCTCACGGCGCTTCAGGTGGTCGTGGTTCTCAGGTGCAATATTCTGATCATCAGTCCTATAGTGCACCACCAACTCCTATCAGTGCAGCGCCGCTTCAGAGCTTTCGCGGTCATCAGCCCTAATAGCCGAGGACTTGTTTTACTTGTGGCGACACGAGGCATATTGTTAGGTATTTCCCTCGAGCACCGAGTAGATCTCAGCATCAGGGTTCCCGTGCCATGGTTCAGGCACCAGTTGTTCCACATCCCGTTCAACCAGCTAGGGGTGGGGTAGAGGTGTTAGAGGTGGAGGTAGAGGTCCTAGAGGTGGAGCTAAGACCGCTAGAGGTGGAGGCCAGCCAGCGGCAGGCCATCCTTGAGATGTAGTTCACGTTGGTGGGGCCCACCCCCGATGTTATGCTCTTCCAACCAGGCCCGAGGCTGAGGCTTCAGATGCAGTTATAACAGGTACGGTTCTAGTTTGTAATAGAGATGTTTTGGTGTTGTTTGATCCATGGTCTACCTACTCGTATGTGCCATCTTATTTTGTACCGTATCTGGTCATGCCTAGTGATTCTTTGAGTGCTCCTGTTTATGTGTCTACTGGTGGGTGATTCCATTGTGGTAGATCGAGTTCATCGCTCATGTATAGTTATGATTGAAGGTCTTGAGACTCGTGTAGATTTGCTTATTCTGGACATGGTCGATTTTGATGTCATATTGGGGATGGACTGGTTATCACCTTACCACGCTATCTTGGACTGTCATGCCAAGACTGTGACCTTAGACTTACCGGGTTTGCCTCATTTACAGTAGAAAGGGACTCCTGGTCATTCTACTCGTTGTGTTATCTCTTATGTGAAGGCTAAGCGTCTGGTCGAGAAGGGGTGTTTGGCCTATTTGTCTTATGTTCGCAATTCTAGTGTTGAGTTCCCTTCTATCGATATTGTGCCCATTGTTCGAGAGTTTCCTGAGGTATTTCCTTCAGACCTACCTAGTATGCCACCCGACATGGATATTAATTTCTGCATTGATTTGGCTCCGGGCACTCAGCCCATTTCTATACTGCCATATCGTATGGCCCCGCCTGAGTTGAAGGAGCAGTTGCAAGAATTTCTTTAGAAGGGTTTTATTAGACCCACTGTTTCGCCTTGGGGTGCGTCAGTGTTGTTTGTTAAGAAGAAGGATGGGTCAATGAGAATATGTATTGATTACCGGTAATTGAACAAGGTTACAATCAAGAATAAGTATCCACTTCCAAGGAATGATGATTTGTTCGATCAGCTTCAGGGTGCCAAGGTATTTTCAAAGATTGATTTGAGATTTGGCTACCATCAGTTGAGGATTAGGGTATCTGATCTCCTTAAGATAGCTTTCCGCATTCGGTACAGGCATTATGAGTTCTTGGTGATGTCATTAGGGTTGACAAATGCCCTAGTATCTTTCATGGATTTGATGAACCGAGTGTTCAGGCCTTATTTGTACTCATTCCTGATAGTCTTCATTGACGATATTTGATATATTCCCACAGCCAGGAGAAGCACGACAGTATCTTAGAGTGGTTCTTCAGACCTTGAAGGATAGTCAGTTATATGCTAAGTTCTCAAAGTGTGAGTTCTGGTTGAGTTAAGTTGCATTTCTGGGTCATGTTGAATCAGCAGAGGGTATTCAGGTTGACCCGAAGAAGATTATGGTAGTCAAGAACTGGACTAGGCTAGCATCAGCTATAGAGATTTGGAGTTTCTTGGGATTGGCAGGCTAATATCGTCAGTTCGTGGAGGGGTTTTCATCTATTACAGCCTGATGACCAGGTTGACAGAGAAAGCTGCCCAGTTCAAATAGTCGGATGAGTGTGAGGCGAGCTTTCAAGTTCGGGGCCTTATACAGTCTATTGTGATGCATCTGGTATTAGACTTGGTACAGTGTTGATGCAGGATGGCAAGGTCATTCTCTATGCTTCGTGGCAGTTGAAGATTTATGAGAAGAACTATCCAGTTCATGATTTGGAGTTGGAAGCCATTCTTCACACGTTGAAGATTTGGAGGCATTATCTATATGGCGTGGCATGTGAGGTGTTCACGGATCACAAGAGTCTTCAGTATTTGTTCAAGAAAAAGGAGTTGAATTTTAGGCAAAGGAGGTGGTTAGAGTTGTTGAAAGACTATGATATAACCATCTTATATCACCCGGGAGAAGCCAATGTGGTGGCCGATTGGGAAATCTCGCTTATATTCCTGTCGGTGAGAGATCGCTTGCTTTGGATGTTCAGGCTTTGGCCAATCAGTTCGTGAGGCTGGACGTTTCTGAGCTTAGTCGTATGTTAGGTTGTGCAGTCGCTCGTTCTTCCTTATTGGAGCGTATCCATGATTGGCAGTATGATGATCCCCATTTGTGTGTCTTTAGACACGGTGCAGCACAGAGATGCCAAGCAGGTTACCTTAGGTGATGATGGAGTCTTGAGATTTTAGGGTCAAGTTTGTGTGCCTAATGTGGATGGACTTTGAGAGTTTATTTTAGAGGAGGCCCATAGCTCCCGGTACTCTATTCATCCGGGCGCTGCGAAAATGTATCGGGATTTGCGACATCATTATTGGTGGCAGAGAATGAAGCAAAATATCATTGCTTATGTGGCTCGTTGTTTGAATTGACAGTAGGTTAAGCACGAGTATGAGAGGCCTGGTGGTTCATTTCAGAGGATTGAGCTTCCTGAGTGGAAGTGGGAGCAGATTACTATGGACTTCGTTGTTGGACTCCCGCAGACTCGGAAGAAGTTCGACACAGTATGGGTCATTGTTGATAGGCTGACCAAGTCAGCACATTTTATTCCTATGGCAGTCTCTTTTTCTTCTGAGTGGTTAGCTGAGATCTATATCCGGAAGATTGTTCGCCTTCATGGTGTGACTGTGTCTATCATTTCGGACCGAGGTACGCAGTTTACCTCGCGTTTCTAAAGGGTAGTTCAGCGAGGGTTGGGCATGCGGGTTGAGTTGAGCATATCGTTTTACCCTCAGACGGACGGGCAGTTCGTGCGGACTATTCAGATTTTGGAGGATATGCTCCGAGCCTGTGTCATTGACTTTGGAGGCTCGTGGGATCAGTTTTTGTCTTTAGCGGAGTTTGCCTACAACAATAGCTACCAGTCAAGTATCCAGATGGATCCTTATGAGGCTTTATATGGTAGGTGGTGCCGGTCTCCAGTTGGGTGGTTTGAGTCGGGAGAGGCTCGGTTGTTAGGTACGGATCTGGTTCAGGATTCCTTGGACAAGGTCAGGATCATTCTGGATAGGCTTCGTACAGCTTAATCCAGGAAAAAGAGTTATGCCGACTGCAAGGTTCGAGATTTGGCTTTCATGATCAGTAAGCGGGTATTGCTTTGAGTGTCTCCTATGAAAGGCGTGATGAGATTTGGGAAGAAGGTAAAACTTAGCCCAAGGTTCATTGGTCCGTTTGAGATTATTGATCGAGTGGGAGATGTCGCTTATAGACTTGCATTGCCGCGGAGCTTATCAGTCGTGCAACCAGTGTTTCATGTGTCCATACTTCGGAAGTATCACGACGATCCATCCCACGTTTTAGATTTCAGCACTATCAAGTTGGACAAGGACTTGTCTTACGAGGAGGAGCCGGTAGCTATTCTAGACCGACAAGTTCGTCAGTTGAGATAGAAGAGTTTTCCTTCTGTTCATGTTCAATGCAGAGGTCAGCCTGCTGAGGCGTCGACCTGGGAGTTTGAGTCCAATATGCGGAGTCGTTATCCCCATCTTTTCCCCGACTCAGGTACTTCTCTCTTCTGTCCGTTCGAGGATGAAAGGTTGTTTTAGAGGTGGAGAATGTGATGGCCCAAACGGCCATCACTTACTTTTAAATAGAATTCTATGTTCCGAGGCCTTAAAACCCTATTTTAGCATTGCCTCGATTTACGTGCGTAGTCCAGGCCCATAGACAGAAAGCTTAAATGAGAAAATCTGTGAAAAATAATAAGTATTGACTATAAAATAAATTAATTTGACTCCGATCAATATTTTGGGTAAACGGACCTGGTCCCGTGATTTGACAGTCCTGGAGGGTCCGTAGGAAAATATGGGACTTGGGCGTATGCTCGAAATCGAATTCCGAGATCCCAAGCCCGAGAAATAAATTTTTTAAAGAAAATTGTTTTCTTAAATTTGTTTAAAGGATTTGGAAATGAATATTTATCAGAACATGTTGGTATCAGGACCGTATTTTGGTTCCGGTGCCCGATACCGGTCTTATATGTGGTTTAAGCGTTAATTGCAAAATTTGATGTTTTAAGATGTTTGAAATAATTCTTTGATTTGGAGGTTTAATTCGATGTTACTGATGTTATTTTGGCGATTTGATCGCACGGATAAGTTTGTATGATGTTATTGAGTTAGTATGTATGTTTGGTTTTGAGCCCCGAGGGCTCGGGTGTGTTTTAGATGTGTTTCGGAATGTTTTTGGAACTTAAAAGTTGTAGGTTTTTCTAGTTTCTGTTGTGCTGATACTTTCTTCTTGTCACGAACCCAGTTCGCCCTCTGTGAACTATCGTGACGACACCTAGTCCCTATAACTAGGTAAGCCTAACAATGCGAAAATAATCTATACTTGCGGAATTAAATAGACAAAAGTCAAAATAACTGAATGGAACAATATGTAGATACTGCTTGGCATATAAACACAACTTCAAATTCTAAAACACTATCCCCAAAACCCGAAAACTCATGGATCCACAAGCTAAGAAAGTACTAAATAGCTCTAATCTCCAGAATGCCTAACAAGAACAGAAGTACTTTAGTACAAAAAGTCCAAATACTAAACAAAGGAATAGAAAGAGACTCCTTGGTCTGCGAACACGACAGATATACCTCGAAGTCACTAGATCAGCCGCCTCATCTCAGGGGTGATAGGACTGAATATAAGTACCTGGATCTCCACATGAAAAACATGTACAGAAAGGGCATGAGTACACTACAGCGGTACTCAGTAAGTGCCAAGGCTAACCTCGATTGGGTAGTGACGAGGAAAGTCAGGGCCCTAGTGAGGTAAAATACAAGGTATAATCCAAATCCCATAACATTTCGACCCTCAAATCCGTGATTCTATCCAGGAGGGTTTTTTAAACTTTTCTAATAAAATTCATGGATTAAATGCTAAAACTAGTAATAGATACGAGTAATCTATCCAAAATTAAGTCAAGAACACTTACCCCGTTGTTCTCTCTGAAAATCCCCTGGAAACCGCCTCTCCCCGAGCTCCAAATCGTTGAAAATGGAAAAAACTTAAAACATTCTGCCCAGCAAGTTCCGCATCTGCGGTCCCGCTTCTGCGGACCATTTGTCGTATCTGCGACTCTCACTAATGTACCAGCTTCCGCATCTGCGGACCACTAACCGCAGGAGAGGTTCCGCTTCTGTGGAAATTGCACCGAATCTGCGGTTCCTGAGGAAAAATTCCACTTTCACTTCTGCGGTCCTCAATGCCGCATCTGCGCAGATTCGAAAATACCAGAAGCAGTAAAAATCTGATATCTCCCAACTTCCAAAATCCTTCCGTCAACCATCTGAAATCATCCCGAGGCCCCCGGGACCTCAACCAAAAGCACCATAACACTTAATACTTCATTCAAACTTGTATCAATCTTCAAAATTCTTCAAACAACATCACAACACCTATTTTTCATCGAATTCAAGCCTAAGAATTCTAAAACTTTAAATATACGTTTTCGATCAAAAAGTCTATCAAAGCTTGTCCGAATGATCTAAAACTTTGAGCACACATCCCAATTGACATAACGGAGCGACTACAACTTTTGAAATTTTATTCCAGCCCTCGGATCAAAATTTCGCTATCGGACCGAAAACTTTAAAAATTCAACTTTTGGCATTTTAAGCCTAAATTAGTTACGAACCTCCAAAATACAATCCGTTCACACACCTAAGCCTGAAATTACCTAATGGAGCTAACGGAACCATCGAATCTCCATTCCGAGACCATCTTCGCATTGTTCCGACTATGGTCAAATTTCTAAGACTTAAGTTCTCATTTAGGGACTAAGTATCCAAAAAACTCTCCGAAATTCAAAACCGAGAATCCCGACAATTAAAATACAGAAATACACTTGGGAAAAGTACTTAATATGGGATCGGGGAGTAAATTCCAAAAACGACTGGCCGGGTTATTACACTTCTTCACATTCGCGGGAGAACCCTCGCGAACGCGATGTGTTATTTATGCTGAAGGAAAATTCCTTCTATGCCAACGCGTAACCAAAGTCACGAACAAAAAGCTTTGGGGGGTCTTCACTTCATGACACAATCCTGGTAACGCGACCGTGAAGGCTAAGAGAGCCTGGGATGGGGGATAGGGTATTATACCTATGCGAACGCGAGCCATCTTTCGCAAACGCGAAGGCTTGATGAGACAAAGCTCCGTGAACGCAAGTCATCTTCTGTGAATGCGAATTCGAAGGCTTATCTGGCCTAACCCATCGTGAAAATGATGAACCTATCGCGAACGCGATGACCCATTTTGCCCAGTTATTTTAAGTTTTAAAAATAGTAGCCATTATGGGAGTTTCACCAAAACTCATAACTTCTTAATCTTAACCCCAAATTGGACGATTTTTGAAAGGGGATTTCACCACCAATTCATAGGTATGTAATCTTAGACTCATTTTCTTCAATTTCCATTAACACTCATTAGATTTTTAGGCTTAAATCATGTTCTTAAGGGTAGAAAATTAGGGATTTGGGTAGAGTTAGGGCTTTTTTACTAATTGTGATTTAGACCTCGTTTTGGAGTCGAATTTTGGAACTAATCATATATTCAGGCTTGTGGGTAAATAGGTGATCGGGTTTTGATCCGAACCTCGTATTTTGACCAAGCAGGGCCGGGGAGGATTTTTGAGTTTTTTGGAAGAATGATTAGAAAGCTATAATTAAATATTGGAATTGGATTGTTTAGCATTTATTGATGCTATTAAGTTGATTATGTATAGATTCAATTGATTTAGAGCTAAATTCGAAAGGAGAGACGGTGTTTGAGGATTGAGTTGGCCATAGAAGTTTGAGGTAAGTGTTTGGTCTAACCTTAGGGATTAGGAGTTGCGTATGTTTGCTATATGTTAATTGTGGAGTACGACATATAGGCATGGTGACGACTATCTATACGTCGGTATCAAGTAAGCCTGTGAGCCTTATTTTGTAAATTGCTATGACTCCGTTGTGGTTTGGTGCACCTCATATGCTATTATTATTTTTGTTCTCTTGCCGGGATATTTGTTTGATAGTACTGTTTCCTTGCCGGGATTTTTTTTGATAGTATTGTTCCCTTGCCGGGATGTTGTTAAAATATCATTGTTCCCTTGCTGGGAAGTTATTATGTTGCTTTTGTTCCCTTGCCGGGTTTTCTTGTGATTATTGTTGGCTAGTAAATGGGAGCAGGTGGTACGCCTACCACAAGATTTAATGAAATGGGAGCAGGTGTTATGCCTACCACAAGATACATGAAATGGGAGCGGGTGGTACGCCTACCACGAGATACACGAAATGGGAGCGGGAGGTACGCCTACCGCGAGATACACGAAATGGGAGCGGGAGGTACGCCTACCGCGAGATACATGAAATGGGAGTGGGTGGCACGCCTTCCATGAGATAAATGAAATGGGAGCGGGTGGTACGCCTACCATGAGTTACACGAAATGGGAGCAGGTGATACGCCTACCACGAGGTAAATGAAATGGGAGCGGGTGGCACGCGTTCCACAAGATATGAGAAATGGGATTTGGTTGCACGCCTGCAACAAGATGTGAACTGAAAGTGAAATCTGCTTTGTTTTACTTATCCTTATTAGTAGTTGGATTTGGGTTCCCTATAATTCTCTAGGTACTCTATTTTACCTGTTATTCCCCAAAGCATGTTCCCCTTCTCACTTTTACTTGTTTATTCTGCTTTACTTCAGCTATATATTTTATAACTGTACAGATTTATATGGTAGTCTGGTCTAGTCTCGTCACTACCTCGCCGAAGTTAGTCTAGATGCTTACCAGCACATGGGGTCGGTTGTGCCGATACTACACTCTGCACTCTTTTTGTGCAGATCCTAGTGCTGTTGACTTCAGACCGTAGTTGGAGTCGATCTTCAGTCCACATGGAGATCTGAGGTAGACCTGCAGGCGCCTGTAGGCCCTGATGTCTCCTCTATCCTTATATCCTATTTCATCTTCTTTACATTCAGAAACAGTGTATTGATATTTTCTTCAGACTTTATATGTAGTAAATCCCAGACTTTTTGTGATACTGTGACACCAGTTCTGGGTAATCGAGGCTCAAACAGTTGTATTAGATATTCATATTCAGATAACTTATTGCTTCTTTCTTCAGCTTATGTTAAAATTTCCGTTGTTTAAATGTCAATATTCCAAATTTGTTAATGAATATAAAATGAGTAAAAAGGTAAATTATGAAATTAGTTAGCTTTCCTAGCTCGTATTAATAGTCACCATCACGGCTCCCGATGGTAGGAATCCGGGTCGTGACAAGATGGTCTATGGGCGTAGGTGTTAGAAGGTAGTTGCATCTGTGCAACCGCAGATGCGGAGGATTGACCGCAGAAGCGGATTCTGGGCTTTAAGTGCAATCCACGCATGCGATGGAAATTTCATAGGTGCGGCATCGCATATGCGACTAAGATCCCTCAAGTAGGAATTGTTATGCAGAAAAGGTCCAAGTTCAAGGGTTTTGTTCCATTCACAATTTTCGAACTTTGTGAGCTCGGATTGGGCGATTATCCGAGGGATTTTTAGAGAAAGATTTTGGGTAACGATTCTTAACTCCTTATATTTCGCTAATCTATGGTTTATTTCATCGTTTAATTTCAAATTTAGGTTGAAAATTTAAGGAAAATGGGAAGAAGTTCTTCAACTAAGATTTCGAGCTTTGATTGAGATTTTGACTTCGGATTTGGATAATCTTAGTACGAGTGAACTCTGAGTGAATGGGTGTTTATATTTTGTGACTTTTACCCGATTCCGAGATGTGGGTCCTAGGAGACTTTTTAGGGCGATTTTCTAATTTCTTGCTTTAGCTTTTATATCATTAACTAGATTAGTTTCTTATAGTTATATTTATGATATGTAATTAATTTGGCTATATTCGGGCCATTCGGAGTCGGATATTCATGGAAAAAGGCATTGTTATCGATTGATTGAGTCTGGTTTAAGGTAAGTAGCTTGTCTAACCTTGTGTGGAGGAAATTCCCTAAGGATGTGATGTTATTATGATATGTGAGCATCGTGTACGCGAGGTGACGAGTGCATACACGGGCTATTTATTGACAAACCCGATTTTTACTGAGTAATAACCCGTTTTCATCTTATTTGAGTATACTAGCATGTGTAGTTGTCATGCTATCCTATAATAGCATTTCTATGTGTCTTGATTGCTTATCTGTACTCTTTGCAGCATGTTTAACGGATTCATGCTTCTTTTCTTGATTTGTACTTAGTCTAAATTGTAGGTTTTCTTGTTGTAACTGTTATTTGCATTTTATTTTGAGCTACGTATTTACTTTAGAACTAAGGGACAGTATTCCGGGAGTTTTCCCTACACATTTACTTTTGAGACTACGAGGTGGTTCCGCGGGAGTTTTTCCTGTACATTTATTTTTGAGACTACGAGGCGGTTCCTCAGGAGTTCTTCGTGTATTACTTTTAAGACTACGAGGTGGTACCTCAGGAGATCTCTTTGCATAATTATTTTAGGACTACGAGGCGGTATCTCAGGAGATCCCCTATTGTTTATCCATGTGTACTGTATTGCTATTTCACTGTGTTGTACTTGGCAATCTCAATCTTTTATTATACTGTACATTCTCATGCTTTACTTATTATAAAAAACCACTAGGCTTGACCTGACCTCTTCACTACTCGACTGAGGTTGAGCTTGAAACTTACTGGGTACCGTTGTAGTATACTCATGGTATATCTGCCACGTCCGCAGACCTCGGAGTCCCCCCTCTATTCTCCCGTATGTCCATCACCTTTTGTACTTCTTTTTTTAGACTCTAGTGTATAGAGATACTAGTTTCTTTTTGTAGTTTCTGACTCATGATGTTTTAGGTTTTGGGAATACTGTGTATTATTGAGTAGTTGGTCATTGCACAAGCTGAGCGGTTTTTATGTTATTAATTGTTGCAGTTAGTTGTTAAGTTTACTTTCACTTTTGTTATTTTTCTGTAATTGTATAGGCTTACCTAGTCGTGGAGACTAGGTGCCGTCAGGACCTCTCACGGAGAGAAAATTGGGTCGTGACACTTCCCTTATTTTGCTTTTCCTTTAAAAAAATTACTTATAAAAAAAATATATTATATATTACAAGTTTACCCTTCAATTTAAAGCATTTTGTAGTTCTTGTTATTTTCTTTCTTCCACGAGAGAGAGTCCATTTTATTTTTTTTCCCTGTTTTTTCACTTGTTTTTTATAATGGGTATGAGGGTTTTTTAAAACAGATCCCTTATCTCCATAAAGTAGGGATAAGGTTTGTGTATATTTTACCCTTTCCATATTCAAAATATGAAATTATATTGAGTATGTTGTTGTTGTTTTTGCGTATTAGATAATATGGTTAAATAGAACAATGTTTATATGCGAATATTGCCATAATGTTGTTTTTCTTAGTTGACAATTATGCTTGTACTTTAATGATCAAGATTACGTAGTTATTAACATTGGATTTCACAAATCTCAAATTTTTGACTCATTTGATTTAATTAGACTGCACTTGGATTTTTGATATCTCAACACTTTGAATCCTAAAATTTGACTAAGCATATGACTTTCCGACCGTTATCACTTGCATTTTTGTGTGTATAATAATATCACATAAACGTGAATGGGGTGATTTTATTATTTCGTCATTTTGAAGTTTTTCTTGATTTTCTTTCTTAAATGAGAGTGGATCCATTTGTTTTTTTCACTCTTCCTTTCAGGCTTGTATCAAATAATTTGGTAAAAAATAAAATAAAAATAAAATTCAAATTTTTTACAGAGATGTTTTCTCGTAATTGACAATTATACTTGTACAGGTAATGACCAATTTCGTGTTATATGTAGTTAATCACGATGAATTATACATGGATTTCCAGCATCTCAAATTTACGATTCTTTTTGTTTGAATAGCTGACATTTAGATTTTAGAAATCTCAACACTTTGACTCTTAAGAGTTGACTATATAAATATGTAACGAGCGGTTGTTTTGAAAATTAGCGCCCCGTAAGGTGGCTTAATGTCTTTAGTAGCTTCGTATCATGTACTATGACTTGCGTGTGTGGTCGAGTTCGGTTTTCGTAGGATTAGTGATTGATTTGGAAGGATGATTTAGGAGCTTAAGTGGTAAGAGTTGACCAAAGTTTGACTTTTGTGTAGATGACTCCGGAATGATATTTTGATGATTCCAATAGCTACATATGGTGATTTTAGACTTAGGCCTGTGTCCGAATTTGGATTTGAAGGTTATTGATTTGATACATTTTGGCAAAAATTGAAATGTTGAAGGTTTGGAAGGTTGATAGGTTTGATCGAGAGTTTACTTTGTTGATATCAAGTTCAAATTTTGATTTTCGATATTGGTATAGCTCCGTTATGTCATTTGAAACGTGGATGCAAAATTTAAAGTCATTCCGGGTTGATATGATATGATTCAGCACGAGTAATAGAAGTTGAAAGTTCATAAGTTCTATTTAAGGTGTGATTCGTAGTTTTGATATTTTTTATATGATTTTAGGCCTCAAGAAGGTCCGCTTTATGTTATGGAACTTGTTTGTATATTTTAACGGGTCCCGTGAGGCACGGGTGTGTTTCGGATGGGTTACGGGTCAATTCTCCTTGTTTTGGGGTGCGTTTCGGATGGGTTACGGGTCAATTTTCCTTGTTTTGGAGTTGCTGATAGCTGGTGCCAGATAACCTTCTTCACGACCATGAAGTCTTAGCCGTGATCGCGTAGTATATTTGGTGACTTGCCACATTGTCTTCTTTGCGTTCGTATGGATAGGTCTGCGATCGCGGATCAGTGGCTGTTGACTCATCGTATGCGCGATAGTGTGTCTGCGACTGCGTAGTAGGCGACCATACTGGGAATGACAAGCTCTTATTCATCGTGTTCGCGTGGCCCTTTGGCGATCGCGTAGGCTGGAAGTTTAGGTGCATGGCATTCGCGCCCCTGGTTTCGTGATCGCATAACGTTTTTGTGGGGGCAGTGCTATTTCCTCTTCGTGACCACATGCTTTTTTCCGTGATCGCGATGTGCAAATGCTTGTGCATAATATAAGTACTCTATTTCGAGGGCTTTTGATATTTTATCACTTTTTGAGTTAGAGAGCTCGAATTTAGGCAATTTAGGAGGGAATTTTTACGTGTTGGATCGGGGTAAGTGTTCTTTATCCGTATTTGATTATATTTCGTGATTCCATCTTTATTTTGAATATTAAATTAGTGATTTGAATGCGAGAAAATGAGAATTTTGTATAAACTTTCAAAAATATAAAATAAGAATTTGAAGGCCGAATTGATGTCCGAATTTGATAATTTGGTATGGTTGGACTCGTATCAGAACGAGTGTTTAGATTTTGTAAATTTTGCCAGGTTCCGAGATGCGAGTCTGGGTTTCACTTTTTAATTTTCTTAAAGATCGAAACCTTATTATCCAAAATTATTTTCTGTGGTTTTTATGTATGATATTAAGTTATTTTGGCTAGATTTGAATTGTCCGGAGGGTGTTTCCACGAGAGGGTCATTTTAGAGTATTGATTTGGCTTATTTGAGGTAAGTATGTTGTCTAACTTTATATCGGGGAAACTACTCCTTGGGATTCAGGTTGATTGTGCTATTTGTGTATTGTAAAGGTCATGTACGCAAGGTCACGAGTGAGTACACAAGCTATATGTGGTATTTGACCGGTTTAGGTTATCTAAACGCTTTTCATGCCTTTAATTGAATTGTCATGACATGTTATATCTCTTATAATTATTCTACTCCTACATGCTTTATTTGATGTTATTCTATCTCTGACTTGTTATTTTGCCCTCATATGCTTTAGTTGAAGTTATTGGCTTCCTTACGGCCTTGTTACCTCTTAATTGTTGAGTCCCTTCCATGACTCCGTACTTATTTTCTACTTGCCTTAATTGCTTTACTTGCACATCTTATTTGTCACGTGCTTTACTTGTCCTATTATTTTTCTTGTCATATTTGTTGCATACATTTGATTATTACGTGGTTCTTTTATTGTCGTTTACTCATACCCTTTAATTGTAGAGATTCTTGTAAATTGAGTTATTGAAGTGGTATTTTTATTATTATTGTTAAATAAAATTATTTGTGGATCGGATTATACGCCGCAACGGGTGGAATAAGGGAGGGTTATGATATTTATAAATGATGGTGCGTAGGATCGGGTTGCATGCTATAACGGGTAAAATAAGGGAAGATTGTGATATTGACAAAATAATAGAACAGTGGGATTGGGTTGCACACTACAACGGGTGGAATAAGGGAGGATTGTGACATTAATAAAGGATGACACGGTGAGACCGGGTTGCGCACCGCAATGATTTGTACATGTGATACTTCATATTTCTTATTGATACTATGGTGGAATAAAGGAAGATTATGATATTGATAAATGATGATACGGTCGGATCAGGTTGCGCACCGCAACGTATTGTGTGTGTTGTTTTTGCTGTTGTTGTTATGTCTTGTGTGAGCCATGCATCCTACGTGAACTATTGTATTACTTCAATGTGTTAATATTTGCTTCCATAATTACTTGGTGAATTGATTTCAAGATGAATTTACTGCGCAGAGTCATTATCTCATACCCTGCTAGTTTGTTGGTAACATACCAGTTTTAAATAAAAGAATTATTAATATGCTTACCTTATGTGACTCTTAAGTTAAAACTCATCGTATCATTCGGTACTTTACTATTCTTAATAGTTGTCATATTTCATTTTAATTGATTTCTCAACTTAAACCCCTTATCCTATCTGATGTTTTTACTTTACTTAAAAATCGTTATTATATTTCAATTTAATAAATTAAATATCTAATTCAGTAGCTTATTCCATGCTTTATTTTATTTGAAATATTATTTCTTCACCCAAATAATTTTTAAAATAAACTCATTTTCTCATTTAAGTCCCTACTTTATTCAAGGTTATTATTATGGATTATCATATATAAATAAATCTCATGAACATTTTAATTAACATTTGACACAGATACAATGTACATGGAGGCAAGTGATTTTGCCGTACGAAAGTGATTTGGAAAAATATGGGCCGAGGTGCCATACGTGTACGATTTGAAAGTTGTGACTCATGATTTGAGGTTACGAGGAGTGGTACCTCGGGTATTTTTGTCGTAAATTGTGCATTAGGAACGATTGGATTGAATGAATTGTCATCTGCTTTTTATTACTCATTTATTTTTTGGTGTTATTCGTGCTTCTATTATTTTTACTGTTGATTGTAAATTTGTGATCCTTCTGATGTTGGTCTTACATTGATGTTCTTTTCATTGTTAGCTTTAAGTTATGTCCTACACAGGTTTACATGTCTGGTAGATGTCTTGACCTGACCTCGTCACTATTCTGCTGAGGTTAGGCTTGATACTTACTGAGTACCGCTGAGGTGTACTCATGCTTCTTCTGCACATTTTTGTGCAGATCCAGGTATTTATGATCGAGCTGGTTTGGGACTTATGTCTGTGCGGCTGGAGACTTCAAGGCATACATGTTTGACGTTTATAGGCTCCAAAGTCACTTTCTGTTGTATTTTATTTCTATTATTTTCTATTATTTCGGGACAGTGATGCATTGTTATTTGTAATGACTCTTATAAAAGCTTATGACTTGTACTACTGGTTCACGATTGTATGATTGACGTTGACTCAGTTATGTTGTATCAGCTATTATTTAATATATTGCAGTTAAGTAGTTAAATTTCAGTAATAATCAGCACACGTTAGACTTACCTAATCTTAGAGATTAGGTGTCATTACGACATCCTAAAATGGGAAAGTGGGATCGTGATAAAACATACTGTATAACTTATTAACATGATAATAGCATACATCCCGGTTTAATCTTTCAAAATTGTACTATTATCCTTATAGGATATTCACTTCTGAATGAACCTTGTAATACCAGCTAGCGAGAAACATCACAAGGTGCCCTCAGTTTTGGGCGAAATAAATCGGTAGCCACTTTTAAGCCTAAAATATATTCATATTTTATAATATGTTTTAAGTTTAGTTAATTTATCCAAACTTCAAGACTAAGTATCCTGAATTTTTGAGCTGCTAATTTGGAATTCAAAATTTAGTGTCCTAAATTATTGAGTTGCTAATTTGAAATTCAGGACTAAGTGCCCCGAATTACTGAACTGCTAATTTAAAATTCATGACGTAAGATGCGAATTTCTGGACATAAATTTTAAACTTTAGAACACGATGTCCTGAAGTTTAAACTTTGAGGTTTAAACTTCAGTATTTTGTGTCCTGAAATTTGAGAAAATTGGCTAACTTTAATTATATTATAAATTATGAATATGTGTTTAACATTATACTTACCTATCATTTGGACATAGATTTGATTGAAACTTCAAAAAAAAAAAAAAAGATTTTGAAGTTGTGTTAAAAAATAAGTTTTGAAGGTTGAAGTTGTGTTCGGACATGCCTTTTATTTGAAGAAAATTTGAAGTTTTGTGAGTGAAAGAAAAATTTTCACCCAAAAATTATCCTAAACCAGTTTTTTGGGAACTTGAAAATTTATGAAGTTTTTTTCCCTAAAACAGGATCATATTTCATAAACAAACAATGTTTACAAATATTTCTTTTTGCAAAAAGTGAAGCCGAAATTTATGGCCAGAGCTTAAAGTGACTACCTGATATCATTTCCACCTCACTTTTAGTTACAAAATGGGTCATATCAAAGAGGTATCTGGGCCTTGTTTCCTAATGATAAACTCACGGATTTGCTAAATTTTACCCACAAGGCCCATAACAATTAGGAATTCTTAGATGCCGTATATGTCATGTTGACAAACTTTCAAAATTCTAATTCATTCACCGCCAAGACTTACAGTCTAGTAATACTCGTTAATGCTTTTCATATATGAGTGCATGTTAATTCTTGATATTTGTAATGTATGTAACTGGGTAAAGGCCTCTCTGTTTTAAAAAGAGGAAACATGCAACTATGCGAGGTCCTAGCTTAGCAAAATAGTTAAAAGAAAACAGTTAATCACCTATATTATCCACTAAAAAATGGATTAAATAATGAAACTTTTAAAAAATTAGTCAAATATCGATAAGTATCATATTTAGAAAATGGATAACTAATGGGTAATAAATGAGTTCAACTTTTACATCTGTAAAACCTCAAATTGGGGATTCATCGTGTTAAGGAGACTAAGAATTCTCTTAAAAAGTGATCATATGCAAAAAGTCATGTCCGCCGGTTAACCCGTTTTTTATCCGTATTAAATATGGGTCAGATCGGATAATTTATCCCTTTTTATTACCCGTTTTCGACCCTAACCATATCCAATCCGACCCGTCCGCTTCCCATTGCTCTATCTTTCTTTTACTTTGTTTTCAGAAAACTAGGAATTTAATGAGCAGTTGAATAATAATAATAATAATAACGGTGAAAACCAATGAGAAAACTAAAGGTGAATAAAGATGTGGAAAAAGTGTTCATTTCATGTATCCAATAGCACATCCCATATGCTTAATGTGTACAACCATATTATTAGCTAGTGCAACTTAGGCTCTAATGCTAGATCACATATGCTTCTCCTTATTATTTATGTTTATAATTAGCAGGAAGTAGGGAATGGTGCATTGTACATGCAACTTTTGTTTGTTGACTTGTTCTCAATGATTTCACTTTGTCCTATGACTTAGATCATATTCCTCAATCCTCACGAGTTACTTTAATTTGGGCGAGACGCCGTCTCAATCGGTCCAATTTGTCTTGCAAACTGCACACAGTAACACTGGAATTAGTCATATAAATTTTATGGACATTTATATATTTTCATTTTTCAACCCCGATGTCCGGTTACCGTTTTAGGACCCAACTAACTAAGATTCGCGAGGAAGCTATCATTTTTGGGGTAAAGCGTGTTCAAAGTTAATATATAAGACTCAAACTCGAGACTTCTGATTAGGGATAAAGGAGTACTTACCACAACATTTGATGACCGAAATATTTGATATATAAAGGTAATTAATTAAACGATGCAAGTCATTCGAGGTATAAATGAGACATTATAATAAAAAAATTAGGCCACCTGAAAGTAAGCTTCTAGCTTCTTTTTGAGTAGTGAATATTCTCTCTTTAATTGCTGGAATGTTCTCTTGCATCTGCTTTAATTCATGGAAGAAAAAAAATTGAAAGAAATCAGTCACGTAATAATTAAGAATAAGAATAAGAATAAGAAAACTAGTCCAAGTGAATGAACGTGCATCCCTTGATTCCCTGACAGCCCACCTAAAAATAAAGCTTAAAGACATCTTTGCGCAACAAAAATTGACTTTTTAATTATTTGTTCCTTAATAGTTTCAAATTTTCGAATTTGATCAAAAGTTAAACAGTAAAGAGGATGGAATAACTGTCGTTACATATTTCAACGTGTTTCTTAACTAGTGGCATTTGAAAACTATTAGTACTTTTTTTTCCGACAATAATTAATTAATCATGACTAATTAATGTACAATTTTTGTGATGTACGCCTTTTGTCGTTGATATTTCATCCGTTATTTTGTGATGTTTTATAGTTTTCGGATGCAAAATTCGAATTAGTCGAACTTCAAAAGTATTTCTTGGTATACCAAAAGAGGATTTCTGGGTATATATATTTAAAAGAGTACGAAAATGCAATGGAGATTAAAAAGATAGAATTCGTTTCATGATTCGCTCCATAAACGTCCCATAAAATGTTGTAATGGAGTAGTCCTGACTAGGGTGTACATAGGTCGGGTTGGTTCAAATTTTTTAATTACCAAACCAAACCAATAGTGTCGGATTTTTAAATCTATAAACCAAACCAAACCAACGAAATCGGGTTTTCTCGGGTTTTTTGGGTTTTTTCGGGTTTCCAGATTTTTTTTCCCGATAAGTCTTCATAGCACAAATATATAACTTGTGCTCCACATACTTCTCTAATCCTACAAGGATACAACTATATAATGTAGTTTTCAAGAAAATAATACAATAATATGAGATGCGTAATAACATTATACTAAATTATTCAATAACAAAAATACTAAAATCCATAAAGAAAATATTACTAAGTAATAAGTCATAATAAATATTATAGTAACATAATATAAAAGTACTATATAAGATTATAAGTCATGCTTAAATAAGTACAACTATAAATATATTAGTTACCCAACTAAGCACTAAAGAAAAAGATAAAC
>MU670782.1:27167-40702 GCA_026770625.1 Nicotiana glauca
GGTCATCTAAAACATATCCATAATAAGTAAGATCAAAGATGGGTAACTTAAAAAATAAGGCGAAAAAGACGTTTGCATAATCAAGTCCATCTAAAAGGTACTCATAATAAATGGAATTAGTAACTTAATTAATTAGAAAATAAGGTAGATAAAATCAGAGATGAAACCATGATTTAATTTGAAGTTCATGGATTCAAGATTCTAATACTTTTAAGTTACGGAGTTCTAAATTAATAATTTATATATATATTTAATGAATTTTTTAAAGACAAATATAGATTTTCGATCAAAGCTTCTAGGTTAAGTTGATACCCTTAAAACAAAAAGATTACGTACCCTTCCACATTTCCAGCTCGGCAGTATTCCCTGAACTGCGTGCATTCAGTATTTACCTTCTTGGCTCCAATGCTGCGCAAGACAAGAGAAAAATATTGGTACTTCTTAATTATCTAGGTAATTTGTCACATACTA
The DNA here is from genome assembly GCA_026770625.1 of Nicotiana glauca. Taxonomy (NCBI): domain Eukaryota; kingdom Viridiplantae; phylum Streptophyta; class Magnoliopsida; order Solanales; family Solanaceae; genus Nicotiana; species Nicotiana glauca. Next base: position 27,639 of record MU670782.1, read on the forward strand.
TATTTTTATGGTGTTGTTACCTTGAACTACTGCCCTTGAACTGGTGCATATAACTGTCTAGCTTTGCAAAATCAAGAGGATTTTTCCTCCTGAAACGCATCAAAATATAAACATGATTAACTTCACTATCATCTATAGTTAGACAGTCATTCTTGAATCTTGAATATATGTAGTCTCCAACTAATTAGATCGTTATTGATAAATGGACCTTAGCTAAGACCTAACTCAACCCTAAAAGTTAACTCAAGAGGTGAGTATTGTCTCATCCATATAAGGAGATCACGCATACCATTCATTGTCGATATGGGACTCAAACAGTTATTGATATCAGTACTCTGTTATTACTAGGAGTTAAGATGTAGTATGTAAATATGTATAAAACTAAAGGAGTAGTCATGAGACAAATTAAACTCACAATGCCTGATCAATGCTATGGATTAAGCGAGCAGAATCTTTATAAAACAAAGTAACAACTTCCTCTACAAAGTTAGGATTAGCATCATCTTGTAGCTCTTCCAACTGAATAAATTGCTCATCAAGATATCCCTGCACCCACGAGATACCAAACTCTTATAATACACGTGCCAAGTGTACGTGGATAAGCAGTGGCGAAGCCAGGAAATTCAATAACAATTTTTGATGAGGCCAACCTAACTTCGCCCATGTGGATAAGAGTACTGTGCATATCTTATACAAAAGGACGAATGCATGCAACAACTAGGTAAATATATATTAATAATAAATGAATAGTAACTTAAAATAATGGATTAATTATAAATTTATCTGTTATTACAACATGTTAAATTATATGGAGGATGAAAGCAAGAAAATGGAAGAATGAGAAACCTTATCGAAAAAAGACTGCCTTAGGTTGGCAAGTTGCAGATGCAAGTGATGATTTTTTTCCATAGGAGTAATGATTAAATTAAATAGCAGACTCACAGATCAGAGATGTAGTGATTCATAAAGAGAGATTGCTTTTTGGGATAAAAAGTTTGGGGAATGAGAAATATGGGCATATGAAAAGAGGGTTTATATAGGAGCGGGGAAAGAATAATATAATGACGACATGGACGCGGTTGCAAGAATTTTTTGCATTGCAACTACACTATATTAGGCTTGTATGGAACTTATAAAAAATTTAGAGCAAGATAAATACTAATATTATTTCGCATATGCTATCACTACAGCAACGTCGTTTCCCTTATTCTATAAATTGTACTTTTATGTCGGATATATATATATATATATTTTAGTTTATTTTTTTGGTAACTAAATATTTCATTTACCAAGTAAAATATGTACGGCTCAAAGTAAAAAAAACACAAACCGCAGACTTGGACATACAGCCCCAAGCCAGCAACCTACACTACATCTCCTACACACTAAAACACCTATTACCCACTACTAAAGATAAAAACTAAGACTTTCCAACCTCCTATTCAATCTAGGAAACCTCACGCCTCCACGATGAACATCTTGAATAATTTGCCTTTCTAGCATCTCAACAGTTCGCCACTTGTACTGGAACAATCTCAAATTCCTCTCATGCCATAGACAATATAAACAGCAAGCCAGCGTCATCCTGTATATATTCAAAATTAGCACGATGATATTTCTTCCTCCCATGGAAATAAAATAATTTTATTATTTTTTTCGGTTGGTAATTAAAACGTTCACTGTGATGTCCAATTGTCCACTAGGAAGGCACTCATCCTCGTTACTCTAAAATCAGGAGAGATTAAAACTAATAGCTTTGCTCTAAATTTTATATTTGTTTTAAGTTATTGAACAATAACTTAAAAGAACTAAAATCCCCCACACATAAACTTTAAATTCAGACTCTGTCTCAGCCTAAAATTGAAAGGTTTTATGCATGTAGCAAATTTGCTCGCGACATGTATAAAGAATATAGACTTTAATTGGTCATTTCAATTCGCTTTTCACTATTTCATCGAATACGAATAAATGACTGAATTCTACTGAATATGAATTTGTGCGTCAAAAGGAAGAGTTTAGACTTTCCACAGGGTCCAGGACACTTGTTGTTCTTTGATGCCTTACTGGGGTATATTGAAAAACAGTATCATTCATTAAGTTACTAAATAAGGAAAATAGAATTTATAAAAGTAAGTGACTAAATACGGAAAACAGAATTTATAAACGGAAGCCCAAATTGGACGAAGATAAAAAGAGAAAACACAATGATTAATTGACGTATAGTGGATCTATCTAGAAACTGCAAAAATTGAGATTAAGTATTGGACTAAAGGAGAAGAGATAATTCTAGCTTTATTCCTTTTTACTGCTTTCTTTACCCCCGTTCACATCTCATTTAAAGTATAATTAAAAAAACTTTGATACTAGAATGGGTGGATTTAGGATCAGAACATATTTGCTTATCAGCTTCCATTTTAATAAAATTAAATAAAAAATTATTTTAAAATTTTGGATTCTCTTGTTATATCCTATGTTGATAAGAATCGTCGCCCCTGTCCAATGGTACATTATTGGCTCCTTTTTCGTTTATCTTTTACTATATTTTTGCCACTTATTCTGTGTTTCGTTGGTTCCCTATATGTGTTAAGGTGCGATCACTTATTTATTTATTTATTATTTATTGCATAAATGCTTGAGTGATACTTACATATCTAGAGAATTATACCATCTTCCACAAAAAAATAATACGAGTTTAAACATTTTGCAAAAGCTAGCTTTTTAGGGTGACATTTTTACAGATATTTTTCCCACAGTATCTATTCCGCTCATACTATCCAACAAATTCTTTTTAGTTAGTAGGCGTTGTATTTTCGAGGACATGGCCCTTGATAGAAAAGTCTGGAGGTCTAGTATCAGGATTGTAGGATAGGGGCTCCTAGAATTTTTTGTACTCCTTTCCCGGGTTTGGGTGAGGCTTGTATCCATAGATGATTTGTGCATTGGATTGTCCCCCCTTGTGATAGTTATTGCATGTCATTTTTTTACGCGATTTCTACGGGAGTTAGTGCTCTTGTTTTCCTTTCCCCTGTCTACATATTACCCTCCCTGATAGTTGCCCCACCCTGATAGTTGTTGTTGTTAGTAGGCGTTGTTCATTCTTGTTCAGAGCTTTGATGAATAATAATTTTAAAAAGGAAAACATACGCCGTTGCCGGGGATCGAACCCGGGTCACCCGGGTGACAGGCGGGAATACTTACCACTATACTACAACGACCTTGTTGATTCAAACGGCATGCCCCAAGAACTGACCATCTAAACGTAAGAAAACCAGTCCACTACTTATATGTAAAGACATCACATTAATCAAGCTAGCAAAATGTATATTTTTTTGTACATTAATATATATAATAGACATAATCTTTTATATATTTTTTACTAATGGATGTAATTATTTTTGACCGACCGGCTAAACGCATAACTTAAGCAATTTATTTCCATGTTTCAGTTGTGGAAACTAGCTACACGACGCAAAAACATCAAAGCTTACCACGAGACATCCATTTTCTCCATCTTCATTGCCACTTTTGTAATTCATCAGCTGACAATAAAGGATACTTAGGATAGGTGACTTTCGACTTATATAATACAATGACCACTTCAGAATGTTTACATTCACATCTAACAAAAGTAACAAGTCATACTAAAATTTTTTGCTCCCTACATAGGATTGAACAAAGAAATTCAAAAGAGAAAAAAGAACATCTCCATGACTAACTAATCTTCAAAACAAGAATAATTGACTAGCGATAGCTACGGTAACTTGGACTGTACATGCAACTCTCAGCATATGCCACTAGGTTCTCAGGTTGCGGTAGACGAGTGGCCAAACCTGTTGGACAACGAAAGACACATCAACAAATTGCTAAATTATATATACATTGTGAAGTCTTACAAGATTGTAGAGGAGAAAATTAGATACCTAGTTCATATGCTTTGGCTGCCACCTTGGCAGCAATGTGAGCTGAAATCTTTCTTATGTTGGAAAATGGTGGGTATATTAGTCCCTTCTCAAAGTTCTCTTGACTAACTTCTGCTGCTAATGCTTCCGCTGTTCAGACAAAAAGATTGGAGAGAAAAATGTAAGAATTTATGAAGAAATGGAAGTCATTGTCCATGTTTCTTTTAAGATTTAAGCGACTTGGATAGTTAAGATTCATATAGCAGATCTCAACTTGCTTGGGATTAAGGGATAGTTGTTGTTATTGTTGTTGTGATCAGTGAGAATATTTTGTTTATTCCTTTTGCTTTTTTTCTTTTGGGCTTCAGGGGTTAAAAATGTGACCAAGTTGTGGCAAGGTGAGAAATCCACCCAATACAAGACAAAGGGCAGCCCGGTGTACTAAGTTTGTCCGGGAATGCCGAACCACAAGGGTCTATTGTACGCAGCTTTACCCTGCATTTCTGCAAGAGACTGTTTCCACGTCTCTAACCCATGACTTCTTGGTCACATTGCAGTCAATACAAGGAATTGGACTACTATCAGCTGCAATGAAACAACTTCAGACAATGTAAATTTATCCGATGTACCAAAGTTGGAGGTAAGAAGCTTCCAATGTTAGGTAGAAATCTGTACACAACAAGCAGATATAACAACTATTGGCGACATGTTTCCAAGAACTAGTAGATATAACAACCTTTGTAATTTTAGGATCGCATTTAACCTATATCAAGTAAAATGATCTAAGAGTAGTAGAGGTATAAAATGCATAGCTTGGCGTATATAGCATATGCAAAGAATTTCAATCAAGAAAATCTAGAAATAGAAGCATTTTTGCATTGCCAGGGAACAGAATCTCCATCCCTCTCTTGAAAACAGCAAAAGTAAGCTTCTCGGTCTTAATTATATTTACTGCTGTACTTTGTTCCACAGATACATTTATTTATTAAGAAAGGAGAGAGCAATTAACAGCAGATATTATAATTTGCAGAACTTACAGGCTGCCAGGAGCATGTCATCATGAACGCGAATTGCACCGGAAATTAGCAGTCCCAGACCAAGCCCAGGAAAGATATATGCATTATTTGCCTAGTTTATAAAAGGGAGAATTTAGTACTTATATCGTATAGTACTTGTTAAGAGAAAATATAAGCCATGTCGTTTTGACATCTCAAACCTGGCCAGACACGAAGACTTTCCCCTTGTACTCAACTGGAGCAAATGGACTCCCGCTAGCAAAAATGGCGCGGCCCTGAGTGGAACAAGAAAATATTATAGAACTTCAAAATCAAAACATATGGGAGACAAGAACACTGACAGAGCAATACCAACTTCATACATAGTTACATACAAAGTGGACTGTCTAATAACTTACATTACTCCATGTATAAGCCTCTTCAGCAGTACATTCAGACTGTGATGTTGGGTTGGAGAGAGCAAAAATAATTGGTTTCTGCAGTGCAAAACATTTAGAACAGTAAGTTCCTCTTTCTGAGATGTGTTACCCAAACCCGGTGGACTGCAGAATGTAGCTTTTCTCCGAGAAGGATTTTAAGGAACAAGGAGTAGTACCTCATTGAAGATTGCCATAGTTTGTACCACCTCTTTAGTGAACGTCTTCCCAGCTCCGGAAGACCCAATCAAGACAGTTGGCTTAATTGACTGGTACACAATAATACGAGTTGAGAATGACACTGGGAAGGGGAGGAGAGGGGAGAGAGAGATCGCAAAAGAAGGAGAAGGTGATATATTTGCCATACCTTCACAGCATTCACCAATTCTTTTACTGGCTCGTGGTCATGAGCCCAGGGCCTCTTAAAATGTTGTAGTGACTCCATACGAGACCTAACAATCAACCCCTAGAGAAAGAATGATGGGTGGACGCTTACTATAACAATGAGCTGCGTGAAGAATGATAGAAAAGTAAAAAGATATGATACAGGCGATTTCAAATACCTTAGAATCCACCATCCAAATTTTCTTGCGTGTCTCTTCTAGAGGGGCCCCAGTCTACACAAAAAAGACTAATGCATAAAACACTTGGCATATTTCATTGTATTAAAAGTGGTTGAAACTTTTGATTCGAGATCTAATCAAAACAAAGACAAATTGTTTCCTTCAAGTCCAAACCTGCTTTGACATTTCAAGAGCTATGAGTTCTGCTATACCAGTACCAGCCTGCATTGTCAACAAGTGATTTAATGAACATAAACGGAAATTTACAGTAACGGAGAATGGAAGGGAGAACTAAACATGATCAAATCCAGCTCTGCAATGTATGGAATAAGGACCTCCCCAGCTCCCAGGAATAAAAATGTATTCTCTGCTAAGGTTGCTCCCACCAAGTTTAGTGCTGACATGATCCCTGCAAGGACCACAGATGCTGTTCCCTGTACGAAAGCGCAGAACAGGATGATGTAGTAATAGCATCGTGTATCAATCATACAAATACCACATCTACGTCTCCTTACAAGAATTAGTACTTATCTTACCTGAATGTCATCATTGAAAACAAGGTGGCTAGTTCCATACTTTGCAAGAAGGTCAAATGCATTATGATTCGCAAAGTCTTCAAACTAGTGATGTGAATAATTAAGTTAGAACACAAAGTGAAGTTCAATTTACATATGTACAGCTTTGTCAGAAGAAAACCAACCTGAATGAGCACTTTCTCGCCGTAATTCTGCTTGACAGCAGACATAAATTCATCCAGGAGTTCAGCATATTCCTGAATGTGGAAGAAGCATCAAGTAAAGAAACTAAAGAAGATATACAACCATCTATGAGATGTACTTTACGACCTAGCATTGTAGGAAATAAAATTGTGAACCTGTCCTCTAGCTCTTCTTTGCCTGAGCCCAATGTAAAATTCATCTTTTAACAATTTCTCATTGTTTGTGCCCACATCAATAGTTATTGGTAAGCACTGAAAAGAAAGAAAGAGTAACCGTTTCTAGAAAGAGCAATCAAGATACAACACTATTTGTGAAAGAAGACATCATGTCCATTTCTAGCAACCGTTACATTTTCCCTACAGAAACTTACAGCTGACGGCCGAACACCTCCAAGAGCGGTGTATAAAGAGAGTTTCCCCACAGGTATCCCCATTCCCTGTCAAGATGCAATGGTTTTCAGTAATATGCCTTAAAAAACATACGATAAATATGCGAAACAGATATGTAGTAGGTATGTTAAAAAATAAATTGGTGCATAGAGGATCTGGGGGTATGAGAGAAAAACTAGTTTTCTGTTATTCCTTGGAACTAATCTAAGATGATTTCAAATAATTTGAGTGAAGTTCATATACAACATACCTGGCAACCTAGGTCCCCAAGGCCCAATATTCGTTCTCCATCAGTTACAACAATTACTTGAATTTTCTTCTCAGGCCAATTCTTTAATACCTCAAGAATTTTGCCTCTGCAAATGGCTATCGCATTTCAGTTTAACATGAAATAAGAAAAACCCTTGGGCCACTAAATTGAGAATTATCTATTGAATTCATAATACATACTTTTCTTTCAAGCTGATAAAAAGACCTTGAGGACGTCTGAAGATGCTACCATACTTCTGGCATGCTTCGCCTACTGTTGGTGTATAAACTACCGGGAGCAGCTCTTCTACGTTTTCCATGAGAAGCTTGTAGAATAGCCTCTCATTTCTCTCCTGCAACAAGATGCACACAACAAGAATTTGTGTATCACGAGGCCAATAAAGTTAGGCATAAAGATGTAGAAGGACTTGATCCAACTAAGATCTTTTTGTTTGGGAAGTCCCAGATGTAATCAGACTCCAAATATTATTCTGTCATCGTGCTCAACTTAGTATAACTTAACAGAGAGCAGAAACCGAGCATTATCAAAATCATTTGTGCTAATACCTGAAGATCCATCATAGCTATGTACCTTTGCAGTGGTACATCATACTGACGCAGATTGTTCATCAATTTCTCAACCTGAGACAAGAAAAGTGACACAGTGATGCAGTTAAACAGTCAGCTTCCATTTGATCAGGAGGGGAAGACTGGAAGAAAAATCAAGTTTATGCAAAAACCAATATGGACAACCTGAAGCTCCTGATCAACAACTACAGGAGGAAGAAGACCACGCAAATAGTGGGAATCCCTTTCTTTCTCACTGAATGCAAGCCCTTTGTTGTAGTTTGGATCACGCAACAATGAGTATCCGCTGCTTACCAAACAACAGAATCATATTCATAATGGACATAAAAGAAAAACACTTCGCAGGTTCAGCTGTTCATCCTCTTTCTCTATCATTATATATGTATATTATTTTATTTTATTTTTTTATGTGAAGCTGTTCATCCGCTTAACACTAAAAAACATGAAGTTAATCAACAAAATGACATCATTTTCAGGTGAGTTCAAATAAAAAAATTGTTTTTGATATACTTTTGCAAAGCCAAGTATAGAAATCACCCAAATTAGTGTCCATCAGGGTGTATGGAAATCAGAGGCACCGTACTTAAGGGCCGTTTGGTTGGTAGGATAAGAGATAACGATCCCGGGATAAAATGCGGGATTATTTTATCCCATGTTTGATTTAAAATATTTAAAGTAATTTATTTATTAGCTTTAAAATAAATGCACTAATTTAAGTGAGCCGAGCTACCACTTTATCCTGCATTACTAATCTACCAGAGGCACTAATTTAAAATAAAGGCTTAAAATATGTAAACTAAGTAGCATATACAGCAAATGCTTAAACTATATATGTCTGATTTATTCATTTCCTATTTCTGTGGTTATATAAAAAATTTATAACATAACATAAAAGACAAATCCAAGTGGCATTTTAACAATAAAAAATAATAAAATCTGGACCGGACAAAAAATTTCATTCTTTACCAGATTCTAAATAAATTAATCGAAGGAAATGAACACAGATTGAAAAAACAAAAAACTAAAAAATCTAAAAATCAGATCAGTGCATTGGAATTGTCGAAACATAAATGAAAAGGTGAAATGTTTAAACCTAGCAACAGAGTGAGTCCAAGGGGTAATAGTTTGATCTTCAGTGGCACTATCTTCGCCGTAGACATCGCCGACTCCTCCACTGACCGCCGATTTTGAATCTTTCTCGATTATTGGAGCTTTTTCCTTCATCTCCTTCAAAGTATTTTCCATTAAAACACTTACATTCCGGTCTCCAGGTTTAACATTTGAGCTCACAGACGCCACCGCCACCATTGGAACTGACATACTTTTCCGACACTGAGTCAAACATCTTGAAACCCCAGATACCGAATTGTTCTGCCCAAAAACCAAAAAAAAAAAAGAAATTAGACACGTTAGATCATCTGTTTTAAGAAACATTTGTAAGATTAATCTGGCTTAATTGTGTTGTAAACGTTATTACCGTAAAACTGCTTCCGTTCAACGAGAACATTGTTATAGAAGTAGGAGAAAAGACTGAGCTTTTAGTAGTGATTTAAAAATGGGAAACAGAGAGAAATTAAGAGAAGAAGATGAAGAGTGTAATGGTAGAGCTCTTAGCTCTCCTCTCCTTCTAATGTACTTCTCCTGTCTCTCCCTCTCTCTCCTACCTGTAACTTCGCTTTTATCAGGGGGTTTTGCAAGGAAAATGCGGCTACTGCACGCTGTAAATTTCGGTGTGGACACGTCTTAATTCCAGCTTAATATTGCCGCCGTAAAAATAATAGAAATATATATATAATTTATACTCCGTATATATATATATATATTATACAAATTTTATACTCTACTTTTTAGCTACCAAATGTGAATGGTTTCTGGCGCGGGCTAAAAATTAATAATACCCTTACACTTAACCTTAGGGGTCGTTTGGCCCATAGACAAGTTACGTCGAGATAGATTAATGGCAGGGCAACTTGATGCACTAGGTTTCCCGTATATGCAAGGTCCGAGAAAGGGTCAGACCACAAGTATCTATTGTACGCAACTTATCTTGTGTTGCTGCAAGAGGCTATTTCCACGACTCGAACAAGTGATCTCCTAGTCACATAGCATCAACTTTACCAGTTACGCCTAGGTTCCCCTTCATTTATTTTTTGTCTTTTAATAAAATAAAAATAAAAAATATTTTTACTATTATGAGGATTAATTTTATCAATATAAAACTTTAATCCATGTGTTGCTAGCTAGTAGCCGTACTTTTATTCCATATTATATTTCACATAAAATGTACATGGATTTTCGCATAAATTTATGCATGTATTAGGTATGGGAAAACAAAAGGTAACAACCAAACATTGTATAACTTAGAAGGTGTTTGGCTAAGCTTATAAGTTGGTCAAACTAGCTTATAAGCACTTTTCAGCTTATTTACATGTTTTGTAAAGTTAAAAGTGCTTATAAGTCAAAAATAAGCCAAAAACCATAAATTGGTCCTCCCCAGCTTATGAATTTTTAGTTACTTTAAGAGCCTGTTTGGCCGAGCTGCCAAAAACTGCTTATTTTGAAAAGTACTTTTTTCCAGAAGTATTTTATCCAAAAGTACTTTTGAAAAAAAAATAATTTGTGTTTGGCCAATTCATTTAAAAAATAATTTTTGCAACATTTGATAAATAAATTGTGTTTGGCCGATCTTTCTAAAAAGTACTTTTGAGTGTCAAATTACCAAAAAGGATAGTATCAAGGTCTTATAATTATTTTAAAGAGAAAAATGAACTTAAATATTTATTGTAAAAGACTTTTATTATTTTTTTATTTTATTTTATTTTACTAAAATATAAAATATAAAGTAAACATACATATTATAGATTTAAATCAATATAACATAATATAATTATACCAAAGCATATATATTATCTAGTATAATTATTCAGCGGCGGATCTAGAGAGTTGTTACCAGGTTCCTGGGAACCCAGTAACTATTGCATAGACGTTGTATTTATATTTAGAAATCCACTAAATATTTATAAATATCTTATTGGGAATCCAGTTATTATTATATATTAATTTAAAATTACAGTAGGATCTCATATACTTCAAATCGTGGATCCGTCTATGTAATTACTTATTATTTATATAATTTGAATAATCAAGATACATCATTGAGTATGAATTAGAAGTCTATTCCACAAATTACTATATATTGATAATCAACCATGAAATAATAAGCAACGTCACTCGCACATGATAATAGTTCTCAATTATTTCATCTTTAATTCTATCACACAACGCCTCTAAATTAGTAAAGACTTGTCTTGCATTTCTAAAGGAATACCAGAAGGCTCATCTCCTTCCTCAATATCTACAGTAATGTCTTCATTAGCATAATAGTTGAATTCCTTATCGGTAGAAGAATTTCGTCCGATAAAATTTCGTATAACAATGGTAGCTATAACAAGATATTTTGAGTGGCAAACCTGAAATATGGCATTGAGCATAAAATAGAAATAATTTTAAATATATAAAAAATTATTATCGTAAAAAAATAATAGTTAAGTATATTTAAATTCAAACTCAAAAAGAGTAACTAATTATTAACAACACATAATGCATAATTTATTTATTTTTAAATTCAAATTCAAAAAGAAATAAATTATCACCTAATCTAACTAACTTTTTCCTGAATTGTCAAGTGGCCTATTGTGAAGATGTCATTTGGCTTAGTGCGGAAATTTTTTCTTCTTCTTTTAATAATATATATATTATGCGATGTAATTATAAATTATTACCTATTTGTAGGTAATTTTCACAAATTAGATTTGATAATAGTTTTAAAGATCGGAGAATTAATAGCCCAAGAAATTATAAATAATTATCTGTAAGAAGAGAATTGATAATCCAAAGAAGGATGTAGGTTATTTGCTTTAGTGTGAGAAAGATGAAGATAATTTGGAAAGGTATAAGATATTACACAAAGAAAAAATCAAAAAAGTCAATAAAAATTTTGGAAACTTACGATATGATTTATGTATATGATATCTTTAAATTTAAAAGAATGGCAAAAATTAGAAACAATAAAAACTTAAATCAATAAGGAATAATTTGAAAAATATAAATTTATAATGAGGATAGTTTTGTCTTGAATAAATTAATTTTCTGTTTCTGCTTCTACTTATTGGAAGGAGCTAGAATTTTCTGCTTCTTCCCAAGAGAGGTTATTAACACTTTTTTATTAAATACCGCAACAACTTATTATCAATTTCAGCGCACTTGTATCCAAACATGTAACTTCTTATTTATTAAATCAGTTTCAGCATTTAAAAGTGTTTTTCAGATCCTCATGCTTATCAGCTACTTCATTAGCTAATCCAAACGAGCTCTTAATGTTAATTTAATTTGGAGATTAATTTATTTCAATCCCAACGAAACATGATACAAATTAATGCTAGATATTAGGTGGAGATTAAATTTTCTCTGACCCAAACCAAACGGCCCCTTATTTTTCACGGTTCTAATGACCAAACTTATGACTATGAATCATTTTCTTTTTGGTTGTCCTGATATTTCCAGGATGGAGTCCACGTGATACTATATTCCAGGGTTTGGTAGCTACAAAAACAAAATCAAAACCCAAAATAATAGAGGTAGATTGATTCAAAAGATTGACTAATCACTAATGCCTCCTTAATTAAATTGTGACCTAATCTTGCGGCTCACGTTCTAGGATTTTACCTTCTAAAAAAACGAAATTATCGTTTCAAGATGAATACTACATGACCTAATCTTGCATCTAATGTTAAATATTAAATTTATTTCTATAAAAGAGTGTACCATTTAAAGAATAGTTTATATTTTATTGTAAGAATAACGATATATTCAACATGATTTGAGCTGGAAAATCTGCGTAACCCCCAGATAAATATTATGTACATTAAATATTCAATAATTTTCTAACTAAAAATATACGACAAACAACCAAACGAATATAGTTTTTTTAGTCCACTATAAGAATTTGATGATACAATTGAATATAGTTTTTTTTTTTTTTGTTTCTGTTTAAACTTTCATAAATTGAAATTGAGTGTGAATTAAACAAGGTTATGTATCGGTATTATCACTTTTAGCTCGCGCCAGAAATTATTTATATCTGGTAGCCAAAATATAAAATTTGTATAATTTTTGTATATAACATACAATATATATATATATATATATATATATATATATATATT
>MU670793.1:0-79814 GCA_026770625.1 Nicotiana glauca
CGCCATGGGTATGTTATCTGGATCAGGTTGCACGCCGCAACAGTGTGAAATCGAGTATAGTTTTCTATATGCTATCTTTGTATGCCTTGCTTCATGTTTTCCAGAGAAAGTCTGTATTAGTGCGTAGGATTTGGTAATTCCTTCCAGAGCTCGTTTTCTTTTATATTGCGTTCGAATTGGTAGCCTATTGGCACATTGGGGCATCATATTTGACTTTTAATTATGTCTGGAGTGGCTTATTGCCCGAGCAATTCGTATTGGATGAGACGAGATAATTGAATTCGAGATCAGTGTAATCTGAGTATAAGAAGTAAAGTAAAGAGCTAAGGCCATTGTTTGGTTCTGAATGAGGTGATAGTTCTTGCCAAGAATATAGAACTAATGAATTGTTGTTTCGACAGTGGTTAAGAATGTATATAGATCTCATCCGTCGTGTCAGTATTGTAAGAATTTGGACAAGGCCTGTGTATGTCATGCAGAGCATGGGATGTGTAGTGATTCCTTCTAAGCGATTAGATAAGAGAGCTTCAGATGATTAGGGAAAATGGTACTGCTAAGTGGAAGTGATTTGACGAGAGTATGTGTCTCAGAAAAAGGTAATGTGATTAAACTGATTATATTTTAGTAGTATTGCGGCATGTTCTTATTGGGTCCACTGGTGGTGTTCGAGTTTGCTCGGTAGCACAGGTAAATATTGAGTATCTGTCATGGAATGAAGGAGTATCAAATGTGTGCGTGTATTGCAAGGTGGAAACTGGGATCAGGTATGATGATTTGTGTGTTATATGGAGTTCTGATGTACAGGCTATGTTGTGGTGGTGGATCTTTATTCGCCGGTATGTTATATTTTAGATGTGATATTGGAATTCAGACTGGTTGTCTTAGTGTTGGGTGATTTTGAACTATTGCATTAAGTGGTGAAGTGCGTTAGAATATGTTTTAGCAGAATGATTTATATTTCAAAGAACCAGCGGACAGCTGGGAAGGAGTGCTTTCTGAATTGGGCATTTGTGGTGGATGTCAGTGTAGAGGTTGCTATCATTGACCCCGTTCCAGTATTGAGGGACTTTTCGGATGCGTTTCTTATTGGTGCACGTATTATGGAAGTTGTGGCTTAGGCCGTATTGATTGTGTCATGTCACCAGGATGGTATGTTTGGTCAAAGGAGATCGTGGGGATCACTAATGAATATAAACAGATTTTATTTCAGCATGTTTGATGGGTAAATATCGAGGTTCGGTTCAAAAATTTGTTATGGTTTATTGTGTGTTTCGTTTATCATCGGTAGTATATGAAAGAGTTTGAATGAAACTTTATCTAACAAGAGGTTTTCTAACGATATTTGGTTGTCGTGGGCAGCTGCCGTGAATGGGAGTTATCGCTGCATGTGTTTGAGCTATGTGGTATATCATAGAATTGCACCGAAAGTTGCAGGTATGGGTTATTACAGTTGGTTCGGGTTTATTCTGAGTATAGATGTGAGGTTCTGATCTTGTGTATGATTTCGGAAAGTGCAATGTGGTTCTATGGTTTATGGACTATATGGATTGTGAAATTTCAGCTATGTCGTGTTATCGAAACTATGCGAGGTAGGGTGACGTGGGATCACCCCCGCTACATGCTTGGTAAATTCATTCAGCTATTGGTTGGCTTCTAGAACAACTCTGGGTATGCTCGAGGACAAGAGTTTGTTTAAGTTGGGGAGAATGTGATGACCCGACCCGTCGTCTCGTGAGTTACTACCCCGTTCGTCCCATTTTATGCTTTCTTATGTTTCATTATCAGTATTGGGTGCGTTAGAATTGATTTGGAATGATTATGACAAGAAATGAGACAATTAGTCTCTTTAAGGAAATGTTAGTTTGAGAAAAGTCAACCGGAAGTTGACTTATGAGTTAGAAGGCTCGGAATTGATTTTCGATGATTCGGTTAGTTTCGGGGGATGATTTAAGGCTTAGAAGAGCATTCGGAAGTAAATTTGGAGGTTCAGTGTAGAAGTTAGCCTACTTTGGCGAAGTTAGGATTTTTAGCGTAATCCGGTTGGTATGTGAGATTTTGATCCGAGGGTCGGAATGAAATTCCGAGAGTTTCTATAGCTTCGTTATGTCATTTTAGACTTGTCTGCAAAATTTGAGATCATTCGGACTAGTTTTGACGTGTTTCGGCATCGGTTGTGGAAGTTAGAAGTTTCAAAGTTCTTAGGCTTGAATCCGTTGAGAATTGGTGATTTATGTGTTGTTGGATGTGTTTTTATGATTGGAACAAGTTCATATGATATTTTAGGATGGGTTTGCACTTTTGGTTGAGGTCTCGGGGGACCTCGGGGTGATTTCGGATGGCTAATGGGAACTTTTGAAGTTGGAAAATTTCATAATCGACGAAGTTGTAAATGAGTGCGCATAAGACCTCACTTTAAACGATCATATCGATGGTTATACAATGAGTTGGGTAATGAACAACCTATCAAATTAAAGATCTCTGAGTCTAGTTTCCAACTCTTCAAACCATTCATCATTTGGACATTCCTACACAAAGTTATGATCAAATTACCAAAAGCTGGAAAAATGTCAACCTGTGTCAAATCTACGACCGCAGAACCCGTCGCAGTTTGCACTCTGTGGTCGCATTTTGACCGCAGATTGGGCCAGTGTAGCCCAGTTTTGGGTGTCGATTTTGCGGTGCATTCTGCGGACCGCATGTTCATTCTGCTGTCCGTTCTGCTACAGAAGACCCGACTTCGGAGTGCTAACTTCCCACTTTTTACAACCTATCTGTATTCTAGAGGCTCATATTCGTAACACCGGGTCCTATTGATATTTCTATTCGGTATTTTTGACAAATTGGGTTAAGTGTGAATAATGGTCGGGCTTTTCTAGTAGTGTGCTGGACGCCATCACGACCGGAATTTGGGTCATGACAGGAGCGTTATGTATAACGGAAAGTCTCGTCATATACGACGAAGACATAACACCGTTAGACAACTACTTTCTAGTGGAATTATCACTATTTATTATGTAAGATCAAAGGATAATGTGGCGGATCCGCTTACAAAAGGCTTAACTAGAGATGGAGTTGAGAAATCATCTAAGGGAATGGGACTATGGCCGAGGACAAGTCAACATGGCGGTAACTCTACCTAGAATTTTGGATGTTCCGAGATCTAGGTTCAAGGAGCTCAAACAAAGTTGTGATTGACCGGTTACTTTGGTCCCTTCTCGTGATGAAGATAATGTTTAGTAATAAGGATAGAACTTTACACGTTCTTTAATGATTACCTAAGTTTGATGTGGTATTTATCAAATAGTGTCAATCTAGAGGATTACACGTTTAGGAATCACCTATGTAAGTGTGAAGTGGAAGCCGCTTCTATGAGAATTCTGTAAGGCCAATTCTCTATGCATTTATGAAATCAGGCGGTGTTCATGGCTGAAACGAACACAACAATGAGAACCAACAGATGGTTAAGGGTTGGTTGTGTGACATATGGTTGTCTAGGTATACACTAAAGTTCGACGGTTCAAAGATATCAAATCTACCGATTGACCGAGTATATCCGACATATGTTCATTACGGAAAGTTCAAAGAGAAACCTACTTATCCAAATGCAATTAATCCTTACTTGCAAATGACACAGCTTTCATCTATGATCTTTCTTGATACGGCCATTCCCATTCATGTGGGAGATTATTGGACTTTTAAGCCATTGGGCTTTAAAGTATAAAAGTGTGAATTGGAAATGTAGGGAAATAAAATGGAGGGAAAAATAAAAATTTGAAGAAGTGAGCTTTTGTCTTGCACTTTGTCCCTCATTGGTTAGGGACAATTACATTTGTGTTTGTATATATAGAATCACCTCTTAAAGTTCTTAAAAGGAGTTGAAGAGAATGAACCCTCACGCCGTCGTCGGCGTCGCTCGGCTTCGGCTTCGGCTTCGGCTTCGACTTCAGCTTCGGCTTCGGCTTCGGCTTCGGCTTCGGATTTGGCTTTGGATTTGGATTTGGATTTGGATTTGGATTTGTCAAATGAGCTTTTGTCTTGCACTTTGTCCCTCATTGGTGAGGGACAACTACATTTATGTGTATATATATAGAATCACCTCTTAAAGTTCTTAAAAGGAGTTGAAGAGAATGAACCCTCGCGCCATCGTCGTCGCTCGCTCGGCTCGGCTTCGGCTTCGGCTTTGGATTTGGATTTGGATTTGGATTTGGATTTGGATTTGTCAAATGATCGATCGATAAGATTATTTTTCGGACAAAATTTATTTAATTAATTAAATGCCATATCACTGCTGAAGATTCAGAAATATAGTTTGGCTGCGGTCCTAGCGTAACCACGGTAGGACCGCGCCAGAACCCTTCTATAGGTTCAGAGGGCCACTTTAGCCGCGGTCCTAGCGTAACCGCGGTATGCGGCAAAATTTCTGAACATGCACCTTTTCCAGAACATACATCACACCTCTTCCAATAATTGCCTATAAATTCAGAGGCATGACTTTGTATTACCAAATCAAAAAACACTACAGAACTTCCTTCTTTCTGAAAATACTGCATTCTAATTCGCAGTCTCTCTCTCTCAAATTTGTAAGTTTGATTTTGCTCCGTTCTTTAAGTTCGTTGGTATCCTGCAGTTTGTATTGCCAATGTTGCAGGAAGATTTATTCCTTTTTATTCTGGAAGGATTTAATCCATTACCTTGGCAACGTGTGAGGGGGTTAAAATTCCTTAAGGAAGCACAAGCAAATTGTGGACTCGAAATGTTTCTTAATCTTTACTGTTTTTCGAGTTTATTTTATTATTCTAACAGTTTTTCTAATTTATTATTTTAACACAGTAGCGTTCACAATGTTTCTGGCTTCGAAAGTTATCAAGAGTTGTAGTTGTATTAGTATATACACCTCTTTTTACCTTGTTGCTTAAAATATATATAAAAGACCAAACTTTGAAATTCAATATGATTCATGGTGGCGATTATGGTGGCGGAGAGGAAGCAAATTTCGGTGGTGGAAGTTAGGGGCATTGAGGTGGCATGCCACTTGGCATCCACCTCATAAAATGTTAGTGCCATGCAGGAATGGATGTCCAACTTGAACAAACTTAATGGACGAGGAGTATATTTGAACCGATAGTATAATGGCAAGGGTATATTGGGACTCAAAGTATAACGAGATGTATATTTAAACACTTTCTCATAGTACAAGGATATATTTGGTCCTTTACCCTTTTTTTCCCCTCTTTTTTCCGAGGCTTTTGGTTCTTTAACTTTTTTCCCAGCCTTGTTTTCTTTACTTTTAAGAGTTACAGTGATTAATATTCAGTGGCGACTAGGTCGCAGCTAATACTGGCGACCAAAATTTGCAGTTTGGCGGGCAACGAAATTTAACTTTATTCTAAATTATATGTGGCGACTTCCTCTAGTCGCCGTTAAAGTCCTTTACTCGTGGCAAACCATCGGGTCAAATCCGATAAAGGCGGGTCAAAACCATAATAAAAATGGATAAAATATCCGACCTATCACATATTTAATCGGATAAAAAATGGATTAATAGGTTGATAATATTAGATATCCACATTTTCCATAGCTTCTCGAATATGATCATTTTTGGGGAAATTTCTAGTCTCTTAAATTTAAGGACTCCCAATTTGAGTCTTTGTTAATGTAAAAATTAAACACATTGGTTATCTATTTTTTAAATGGATAATATAGTTTTTATCCATATTTAATCCAATTTTTAATAAATAATATATGGGTGGATAACTATTTTCTTTTAATTATTTTGTCACCCATACTCGAGATAAAGAAAATATTATGTTCACTACATGTTAAATGTTTTTATACTCGGTTACACTATGTTTCAGGCCTAAGGGCATACTAGTTACAGTTGCAATTTAAAGAGGAAATTTCTTGAAGAATTAACTCAAATAGTCATCGAATGTATATTATATGTATTATTCATGTACATATGTATAAATATGTCTAATATATGTATACCGACTAGTAAATATTAAATCTAGCCAGCTATTTAAGTAACAATCCGAAATTTCCTCTCGGATTTTCTGGAAAATATTTTTGGTAATAACAAAAAACGCCCTAAATATAAATAACAGAGAAAAGAAGATGAAAGTAAACCAAGTGAGATGAACATTACACCGTGGTAATATAAAAACAATACGAAGACATAAACCAAAAGAAAAGGCTCATAAGAGATATCTATGCTAAATATTTAAGAGGAAAAATTTAGAAATATAACGTACCTAAGGGATTGCACCACAAACCAGATAAAGTGTCAAGGTACTTCTTCCCGTCTGTGTCATATACATAAGAACCCTATTGCAAATTGCGCAAAATATTGATCAAACACAGAAGGAGTTTCTCAAGTAATTAATTAAAAAAGGATACTTGTGTGTACGAAGCATCCCACATTTACGTAGGATTCAAGGAAGGGTCGCACCCCAAGGGGTGTGATGCAGGTAGGCTACCTTGATGCAAGCATTACTGATTAATTTTACGGCTCGAACCCATGACCTATAGGTCACACGGAAATAACTTTACTGTTGCTATAAGGCTCCCTTTCGAGTTTCTATACGTAATAGGGCTGCCTTCCGTTATGCTGGGGTCCGGGAAAGGTCCGGGCCACAGGGGTCTATTGTATGCAGTATTATACCTTGCATTTTTTCAAGAGGCTATTTCAATGGCTCGAACCTGTGATTTATAGGTAACATGGAAATAACTTTACTGTTGCTATAAGGCTCCCCTTCGAGTTTCTCTGGGTAATAGGGCTGCCTTCCGTTATGCGCGGGTCTGGGGAAGGGTCGGACCGCAGGGGTCTATTGTATGCAGCATTATACCTTGCATTTTTGCAAGAGGCTATTTCCAAGGCTCGAACCCCTGACCTATGGGTCACAGGAAAATAAGTTTGTTGTTGCTATAAGGCTCCCCTTCGAGTTTCTCTAAATAATAGGGTTGCCCGGTACACTAAGCTTTCGCTAAGTATTATACTCGTATTTTGCAAGAGACTATTTCCACGGCTTAAATTCGTGACCTCCTGCTCACATAGCAATAAATTTAGCGTGCAGTAACGCCAAGGCTCTCCTTTGAGCTTCTTTTAAGTAATAAGCCAAAGAAAAAAAAGACACCAACGGAAATAACTTTACTGTTGTTATAAGGCTCCCCTTCGATTTTCTCTGAGTAATAGAGCTGCCTTCCGTTATGCGCGGGTCCTGGGAAGGGTCGGATCGTAGGGGTCTATTGTATGCAATATTATACCTTGCATTTTTGCAAGAGGCTATTTGCACGGCTTGAACCCGTGACCTATAGGTCACATGGAAATAACTTTATTGTTGCTATAAGGCTCCCTTTCGAGTTTCTCTAAATAATAGGATTGCCCGGTACACTAAGCTTTCGCTAAGTATTATATTCGTATTTTTGCAAGAGACTAATTCCAGAGCTTGAACTCGTGACCTCCTGGTCACATAACAACAAATTTAGCGTACAATTACCCCAAGGCACTCCTTCGAGTTTCTTTTAAGTAATAAACCAAAGAAAAAAAGGACACAAATCTAATCTCCGACTTTTCTATGACTAAAGGACCCTATCAACCTGCCACCCAGCAGCGAAGGGTGCCAACATATCATGTCTTGCAAATGCAAACATATTTCAATTACTCACCATAAAAATGAAAAAATTACAAAATTATTTTTTACATTAAAATAGTTGAACTTTATCTGTTATAACAATAAGATTATTAAAGTTTATCGTAAAACTACAAGAGTATGTTTTGGAGAGTGATCTGTTGATATCTTTTGAATTACCTGATTGTGCAAGTATTTCTTTAAATGTATGTGTATATCAGTAGAGTTTCCTTGTCACTAATTGTTGATGACACCTAACCCAATCCTTTAGGTAAGCCAATTAATAACTAATTATTTTTTAAAATATTAATAAAACAATTAACTAAGGAATTATCTGAATCTTATACATTTTCCAAGGACTGGTAATACAAATCATGAGCTTCTAAGAATAAAATTTACAAAGCCGATATAAAGTAAATACATCTTCTGTTTGAAAAGTACATAAATAGAGTTTGATAAATCTAAGACTACCATGAACAAGAGGCAACCACAACCGGAACGCAGGTACTGCAACCATCAAGCACAACAATAACAACAGCTAACATCTGCACGCAATGTGCAGAAGTGTAGTATCAATAAAACCGACCCCATGTACTGAGTAAGTAACAAACCTAACCTTAGGTTGAAAGTAGTGTCGAGCTTGAACAAAGGTCGGGTCCAACACCAATAGCAAACAATAGTTCATAACAACATAAAACAATTAAATAAAGAAGTAACTCGGAGATAAAATGCTCAGCTTTTTCATAGTTTTCCGAAAATAGCTTTGCTTTTCAAGTATATCAGTGAAAACCCACCTTATTTACCGAAAATGTAAAAAATACAAGTAAGTTTGAAAATTGTGAGTTTTTCCCAAACATCCCTTCAATAATAAATATGATGTTTCATTTTCTCTCTAGATAGCAAGTGCAAAATACCACCTTATGCCCATATGTTAATATATGAGAGGTCATGAATGACATGATACCGTACGACATGAGGAAAATGCATCTCTATGCATGCATGTCATGTGCATGTCAAATGCGATGCGAATCAGTAATAAAACCATATGCATACTCTCAGAGTATCAATTCACTCAGTCCTCACACTCACTCGATCAGTCCTCACACTCACTCGATTAGTCCTCACAACCACTAATTCCTCACATTCACTCCCTCCCAATCACTTGGCACTCCTACTCAGTATGTACATGCGCTTACTGGAGGTGTGTACAGACTCCAGAGAGCTCATTCAGTCCAAGTGCTATAACAAGCCAATTATGGCATATATCAGTAAAATATGTTGCGGCGTGTAGGCCGATATATATATATATATATATATATATATATATATATATGGCCCTCGGCCTCACTCAGTCATCAATCTCTCCAGTTTCTCGGGCTCTCAATATCATGAAATATGACATGCATATGAGTGAGTATGATTGAGTATATAATGCAATGAAAGTAGATAGCTCAACAATAGAAATGACCTTAGTGAGTCCCAATAGGATAAGCATGTAGCCTAGACATGAATTCTAGCATAGATCACAGCTCAATAGCTCAAGTACTCAACAGTTTCATGGTTACTGGTAAGATCAGGTAACTACACAGTACCGCAGAAGCAATAGAGTCACAATTAAAAACGATGCACGCCCACACGCCCATTACCTAGCATGTGCGTCACCTCAATACTGATCACATATCATATAATTCGGGGTTTCATACACTCAACACTATGTTTAGAAGAGTTACTTACCTCGAACAAGCCAATTCTAATACCGAACAAGCCAAGCGATGCTCCGAAAATGCCATATCGCGCGTTCCAACCTCTGAACAGCTCGAAACTAATAAAAATTAACTCAAATAGATCAAACAATGCTAAAGGAACCAATCCCAATCCAAAAAGGTTGAATCTTTAATCAAAAGCCCAAAATCGACCAAAAAGCCCAACCTGGGCCCACACCTCGGAACTCAACAAAAATTACAAAATCTAAGTACCCATTCAATTACGAGTCCAACCATACTAGTTTCAATCAAATCCGACTCTGAATCGATGTTCAAAGCTCAAAAATTCACTTTATGAAATTTTAGACTAAACCCCTCAAATTTCACTTTGAAATCATCAATCAAATGCCAAAAATAAAGATGGATTCATGAAATATAATCAAAATCAAGTATAGAACATTTTACCAATCCATATANTGCATACTCTCAGAGTATCAATTCACTCAGTCCTCACACTCACTCGATCAGTCCTCACACTCACTCGATTAGTCCTCACAACCACTAATTCCTCACATTCACTCCCTCCCAATCACTTGGCACTCCTACTCAGTATGTACATGCGCTTACTGGAGGTGTGTACAGACTCCAGAGAGCTCATTCAGTCCAAGTGCTATAACAAGCCAATTATGGCATATATCAGTAAAATATGTTGCGGCGTGTAGGCCGATATATATATATATATATATATATATATATATATATGGCCCTCGGCCTCACTCAGTCATCAATCTCTCCAGTTTCTCGGGCTCTCAATATCATGAAATATGACATGCATATGAGTGAGTATGATTGAGTATATAATGCAATGAAAGTAGATAGCTCAACAATAGAAATGACCTTAGTGAGTCCCAATAGGATAAGCATGTAGCCTAGACATGAATTCTAGCATAGATCACAGCTCAATAGCTCAAGTACTCAACAGTTTCATGGTTACTGGTAAGATCAGGTAACTACACAGTACCGCAGAAGCAATAGAGTCACAATTAAAAACGATGCACGCCCACACGCCCATTACCTAGCATGTGCGTCACCTCAATACTGATCACATATCATATAATTCGGGGTTTCATACACTCAACACTATGTTTAGAAGAGTTACTTACCTCGAACAAGCCAATTCTAATACCGAACAAGCCAAGCGATGCTCCGAAAATGCCATATCGCGCGTTCCAACCTCTGAACAGCTCGAAACTAATAAAAATTAACTCAAATAGATCAAACAATGCTAAAGGAACCAATCCCAATCCAAAAAGGTTGAATCTTTAATCAAAAGCCCAAAATCGACCAAAAAGCCCAACCTGGGCCCACACCTCGGAACTCAACAAAAATTACAAAATCTAAGTACCCATTCAATTACGAGTCCAACCATACTAGTTTCAATCAAATCCGACTCTGAATCGATGTTCAAAGCTCAAAAATTCACTTTATGAAATTTTAGACTAAACCCCTCAAATTTCACTTTGAAATCATCAATCAAATGCCAAAAATAAAGATGGATTCATGAAATATAATCAAAATCAAGTATAGAACATTTTACCAATCCATATAGTGAAAATTGCCTCTAAATATTGTCAAAATTTGAGCTCCCCAACTCAAAATATGACCAAATGAACAAACCTTCAATATTAAGTACTTTTCCCCAATTGTTCTGCCTAGTTTTTCATGTCAAATGATCCTAAAACTTGCTTTTCATGTCTCCAATAGATTCTTTGTAAAATTTCAGTCACTATAGGCTTTTGAATCACTCCATTTGACCTTATAATGAAGGAGATATGTCGATTTCAATATTTGGAAAAAGTGCAGATTTTTAAATACAAAGTCAGTGGCAATTTCGTAATTAATTTAAAAAAATCTGACAACCCAATTCTTAGTAAAATGATCATAAAATCCTCATACAATATTCAAATTTGGTGATTCTCTTTTTTATGGATCCGTAATTACGATACGGATCTAATGCTTTAACCAAAACAGAAATTGGAGCTCATTTGTTCAATGTGGTACCATTTATGTTTGAAGAAACGACGTCGAAACATAAGAAAAACGAGCGCAACACAACCCAATTCTATCCAAAACTCGTTCGAGCCCTCGGGACCCTATAAGAACATACCAACAACTCCTATAACATAACACGGACTTACTCAAGGCCTCAAATCATGTATAACAACATCAAAACGATGAAATACACCTCAAATCAAACTTAATGAACTTTCAAACTTCCGGCTTCCAAAAACTCGCGCCGAAACATATCAAATCAACTCGGAATGAATTTAAATTTTGCATATAAGTCCTAATACATTATATGGAGCTACTAGTGCCACCAAACAACTGAGTGAAGTGCAAATACTCAAAATGATTGGTCGGGACGATACATTCTCCCCACTTAAACGTACGTTCGTCCTCGAATGTGTCAAGAGTTGTTCCCAAGTCCATCAAACCGCCATATAACTTTACCATGCACATAACAGGGAGTGATCCCACATCACCCTATTTTAACTAGGCCCGACCACACCACACAATTGAATATCAATACTTCATCCTTAGTCCGTAAACCACAATATCCAATTTCCAACATCTGGAATTACTAAAAGACCCAAACTTCACATATACACGCTTTATAAGTCTGAACAAGCCCTATCAAGCCATAACCATGACCCACGACACAATCACATGATATACCACACAACTCAAATACTCATAGCGATATCTTTCGACCGCAATAGCTACTCGATAACCAACTCGACACCGGAAGTGAACCTCATATCAACTAAAATCTTGTTCTGTAGCTTTGTATACTGCCAATGATGAAAGAAACAAGCAAAACCTTGTAACCATTTATCATAACAAGTCATGGAACTCTCCCTCCTTCGATAAGAACTATAGCCAATTTCTAAGCCGACTTACAATATTATCCTTCCAACTATGCTGTAATCAATTATGATAATATCCATTCTAGGTCCAATGACCTCATCTCATCCAACAAAATCATTCTAGTGACATGCCACACCAACACAATCTAAAGCCACAACCCATGCAATTTGTCCACCAATAAGCAACAATCCAAATGTACTGAATTCATGGAAAATGACTCAAACGAGAGAAATTCCCCGCAAGCTTAACAAGTACCATCACAATGACATGCTAAGATCCTAGTACACACAATATAACCAAAACATACGAATCCAACACAAAAGATCATATCTCAACATAACTCTGCCAGAAATGCATGACCCCATCCAAACGCTGGTCCATACCATATACCTTGAGCTGCCTTGCTACGCGAGATTCGACATCAAGTACCCAAAGTGCATTACCATAACCACGGAGAAGCAAATGACACAGTGCCACACAAAACTCGAAAGATCATAACCAATACGTCAACCACCAAGCAATACCCAATGCTCTTCCCGCTCAAATTTCGCTATAAGACCCCAATAGAACCGCGCCATAGGTGCAAAAACCAATAAATCACAACTCCTCGTAACATAGAAGAGTAACTCATAGATCATTACAGAGCACGAATAAGCTCAACAACAATCGAATGGCACATCCCTTAATAATACCAGTTTTGAGTTAACAAATCTGAACCAGTGCAGAACACACATCCATATTAGGTCTACTAATGAACCCCAAATCAACACTGGTCACCCATAATAGATAAATAACCCTCCAAAAATCCACAGTGACTGAATCACAACACACACTACCCTCTGCTAACCTTGGCTACATTTTCACCATCCACAGCTACAAAACAAGAAACTCATGAAACTCCCAGTCTCCAAATCCATGGAACACACAAATCACCATATCTGATACCAACTCCACTGCCCAAATATCTGATATATCTCCCATACAAGATTATCCCACGAGGGATTCTTCTCTAATTATGACGATTGGACCAGTCGTCTCATGAGTTACCGCTCTGTTCCCCCTATTTCTGGTTCTTTATGCTTCTTTGTCCGTGTTTTGTGGTATCGGGTTGGTCAAATCGAGTCTGGAATAAATTTTGATAAGGTTTGAGACACTTATTCTCTTTTAAGAATGTTTAAGTTGGAACAGTCAATCGGATGTTTACTTATGAGTTAGAGGGCTTGGATGTGAGTTCCGATGGTTCGCTTAGTTTCGGAAGGTGATTTATGACTTAGGAGTGTGATCGGAACAGGTTTTGGAGGTGTAGAGAAGATTTAGGCTTGAATTGGCGAAGTTGATATTTTGGCGATTTCCAATGGATAGGTGAGATTTTGATATAGGGGTCGGAATGACATTTTGAGAGTTGCAGTAGCTTTTTTATGTCATTTCATATGTGTGTACAAAATTTTAGGTCATTTGGACGTGGTTTGGATGGGTTTTGGATCAAACACATATTTCGGGAATATTTTAGAAACTTAGGCTTGAATCCGATGTATTTTGGGTGATTTGATGTTGTTGGAGGTTTTTTGATGATTGGAACAAGTTTAAATAAGGTTCTAGGACGTGTTGGTGCCTTTGGTTTTGGTCCCGGGTGCCTCGGGTGAGTAATTTGGGTCTGAGGGCTTCGAGGTCATTTGTTCTTCACGTTCGCCTATGGGTGAGCGCGTTAGAAGGTTTAGGTGGAGGAAGCATCGCATTCGCTATAGTTTTTATGCATTCGCATAGAGGAAAAAGTGGTCAACGCGAGTTTATGCTTGGCAAACGCAAGGGGTTGACCGCGTTTGCGAAGAAGGAAAGTTAGGCCCGGGCAGAATATTTTAATTCATTTCATCCGCAATTTTGGGGCTCATTTCCTCAATAATTGGTCATTTTGGGAGGTTTTTGAAGGATATAGAAGAGGGATTCAAGAGGAAACGTTTGGAGGTAAGAATTTCAGACTTACAACTCGATTCTATTGTGAAATCCACCTAGAAAATTATGGAAACTTAAGCTAAAAAATGGAAGAATTAGGGCTTGGAATTTTGGACTTTTGATTGGGGATTCGGAGGACCATTTGGGGTTGGATTTGAGAACCTTCGATATGTATGAACTCGTGGGGAGATAAGGAATCCGTTGATGTGAAAATTTCTATCTTTCTAGAAGGTGGCCCGGGCTCAGGTTTTGCTAATTTCGGGATTTTTGGTATTTCGATTGTTTTCGCTTGGGCTTTGTTCCCATAGTATACTGTGATGTATTCGTTCTGATTTTGAATAGATTCGACGTGCGTGGAGGCTGATTCGAGGGGCAAAGGCATCGCGAGTTAGATATTTAGCCGGTTCGAGGTGAGTAATAATTGTAAATGATGCTCTGAGGGTTTGAAACCCCGGATTGCACATCGTAGTGCAATATTGAGGTGAGACACACGCTTGATGACAATCGTGTGGTCGTGAACTATTGGGGATTTTGACTTGGTCCGTCCCAATTGATGATTTTATCGCGTATTTTACTGCAACTTATTTGTTATCATCATGATTTGGGCTGATTGCAATATTTGGGCGTTGTGCCAACTAGTTGAACCCTTCGGGGACTTTTATTACTATTTCCTCACTGTTTTGACTTATTATTTGAACTCAATCATGATATTTTCCACTATTTTACTACTCAGCCATTTTTACTCAGTTTCGAGACGGAAATGATTTTTTAAATGATGTTTTGGCTGAGAAATACTGTTTTACTATTGCCCGAGAGGCTTGTGATGATTTTCAAACTGTGTAAGGCCAAGGGCCTAGTTGTGAGGATTCACTAATACTGATATGAGACCGAGGGCCTGAGATACATATATACGCCATGAGGTAGCTTGATTGATATGAGGCCGAGGGCCTAGATTTGATGCTACGAGATGACTTGTTATTGCGCTTGGGTCGTAAAGGGCCCCTCCCGAACTCTGTACACCCCAGTGAGTCCAGGTACTAATTGTGATATGAGATTGAGCTCGAGGGGCTGGTATTGTTTTAAGATTGAGCCCGAAGGGCTGGTACTATTCTGAGATGTTGCCTGAGGGGCGAATTTGTTGATACTGTGCCCAAAGGGCAAACTTCTATTTGTTTACTTACCTTTCAATTACTTGTTTTACTTGTTGAAAGGGGATTTTTACTTGAATTTTCACTGTTTTACTATTTTTAAGTGATTTTGTTTACTGCTTCAGTATAGACCATGTGTTTTATGTGTTTTCTTACTTTTAGTCATTATTTACATTTGTTACTCACTGCGTTGGAGTACTCAATTTACCCCCTACACCTTATGTGCAGATTCAGGCATTTCTGGCTCCGCTCCTGAGTGCTGATTCCTCCAGTTCCAGGAATGTTTTCGGAGACTATAAGGTAGTTGTTGACGTCCACAGCCCCGTGTCTCTACTTCTCTATCATATGTTTCCTTTCAAACATTTGTATTAGTTTATGACTTTAGTAGATTGGTATTATTGCTTAGAGATGCTCGTGACTTGTGACACCCCGGTTAGAGCTGTGTCGGATTGGATTTTCCGCATTGTTATTGTTATTTCTACTATTCAGTATTATTAATCATTTTTAGACTATTTTTGTGTTTTTTAATTATTTAAAAGAAGAATTGGGTTAAACTGCATGGCCTTGTCTTCACGAGAGGCGCCATCACGACCGGGTTCGGGGTTAGGGTCGTGACAAGTTGGAATCAGAGCTTAGGTTACATAGGTCTCACGAGTTATAAGTAGGTTTTGTAGAGTCTCATGGATCGGTATGGAGACGTCTGTATTTATCCTCGAGAGGCTGTAGAACCTTTAGGAAAAATTTCATATTCTTGAAACTCTTATCGTGCGAACTTGTTGACCCGAGTACTAAACTTCTGTTATTATATTCTCTCACAGATGGTGAGGACACGCGTTACCGGACGAGGTGGACAACCACTAGTGCCACCAGCTTAGACCACTAAAAGCCGAGGACGCGGTCGTGGTCGTGGCAGAGGCAGAGCAGCGAGGGAAGCACCTGTTGATCCACCAGCTGCCACAACTCAAGATCAGACTCCAGCTTTGGATGCTCCAGCAGCACTAGTTCAGGCACCAGCTGCGCCCATCATGATTTCGGGTCTTCAGGAGGCCTTGACACAGATCTTATCAGTTTGCACTGGCCGAGCTCAGGCGATTTCAGCCACTACAATCGAAGCTACTTCACAAGCCAGGGAAGGTAATTAGACTCTCGTCGCTTGCTTGAACACCTGAGCAGGTTGTGCATAGGCTTCAGATGTTGGGGGAACCTCCAGCCCAACTGGTTCCACTAGCTCAGGTGTTTGTGGTACCAATTATGTCAGATGAAGAGCAACGTCGACTTGAGAGGTTAGGTAGACTCTAGCCTCCGGCATTCAGCAGTGTAGAAGGTGAGGATGTCCAGGGTTTCTTGGATAAGTGCCAGTGGAGCAAGGATTCTTGAGACTAGTGGTGTGGCATTTACTATCTTTCAGTTTTCTGGGGCTGCCTTCACTTGGCGAGAGGCATATGAGAGGCGTAGGCCTGTTAGTGTAGTGCCCCTTACTTGGCAGCAGTTCTCCATTCTCTTCTTGAAGAAGTATGTGTCGTAGTCCTGTAGAAAGGAGCTGCGTAGACAGTTCTAGTGGTTGCGATAGGGGGATATGATTGTGTCACAATATGATTTGAGGTTTTCTAAATTGGATCGTCATGCTATATGGATGGTTCCGATGGATCGAGAGAGGATCAGTAGATTTGTTGATGGTCTTACTTATCATCTCCATATTCTTATGACCGGATAGAGCGTGATGGGTTATATGTTCGAGGAGATGGTTGATATCGCTCGTGAAATTAAGTCGGTTCGCCGTCAGGAGAGACAGGAGAGGGAGGCCAAGAGTCCTCGAGGATCTGGCAGCTATAGTGGTGCTCCTTTGAGGGGCCAGTTTCAGTACAGTAGAGGCCATTCATTTAGGTCTGCATAGTTATCTTGTTAAGGTTATCGTGGGGAATCTTCAGGTCATGGTTATCATGGATCTTAGGAGGGCCAGTCGTCACTCAGCGCCCTTCCAGCTCAGAGTGCATCTCGTGCTCCATCGGTTCAGGGTTCTTCTATGCCGAGTGTATCTGCTAGTCACTCCGGTGCGAGGGGTTCCCTTCAGACCCCTTCTCTAGCACCTATGAGTTGTTATGATTATGGTGAGATGGGCCACATATGGAGGCAGTGTCCTCCTCGTGTTGCTAGTTCATTCCAACAGAGGGGTCAGTCTTCGATTTTAGCGCCAGTTTCTTCAACACCACCCACTCAGCCAGCTAGGGGTGGAGATTAGTTAGCCAGGGGTCGCCCAAGAGTGGGAGGTCGATCAGGGAGCGGTCAAGCATGTTTCTATGCACTCTCAGGCAGACCCGATGTTATTGCTTCAGATGCTGTTATCACAGGTATTGTTTCAGTCTGCCACATAGATGCCTTTGTATTATTTGATCCTGGTTCTACCTTTTCTTATGTGTCATGATACTTTGCTCGTCATATGGTTATGCTCCTTAAGTTTCTTGCTTTACCTGTTCATGTATCTACCCCGGTGGGCGATACTGTTGTTGTAGACCGTATGTATCGGTCATGTGTGGTGACTATTGGGGGTCTGGAGACCCGAGTGGATCTATTATTACTGAGTATGGTGGATTTCGATGTCATTTTAGGCATGGATTGGTTATCTCCATGTCGTGCTATTCTGGACTATCATGCTAAGATAGTCATGTTAGCTATGTTGGATGTGTCATGGATCGAGTGGCGAGGTGTGACTGATTATGTTCCTAATAGAGTGATCTTCTTCTTGAAGGCCCAGTGTATGGTTGGGAAAGGTTGTCATTTATATCTAGCGTTTGTGAGGGATGTCGGAGCTGAGACTCCTAGTATTTATTTTGTTCCAGTTGTGATGGATTTTTCCAATGTGTTTCCTGCAGACTTGTTGGGCATGCCACCGGACAAGGATATTGATTTTGGTATTAACCTGATGTCGTACACTTAACCCATTTCTATCCCATAGTATCGTATGGCACCAGCGGAGTGGAAGGAACTGAAGGAGAAACTTTAGGAGCTCCTAGATAAGGGGTTCATCTGGCCTAGAGTGTCACCGTGGGGTGCGCCGGTTCTGTTTGTGAAGAATAAGGATGGAACAATGAGAATGTGCGTTGATTATAGGCAATTGAACAAGGTAAAAATTAAGAACAAGTGTCCTTTGCCTGGCATTGATGATATATTTGATCAATTTCAAGGAGTGAGATCAGGGAGTTAGATATTCTTAAGACTGCTTTCAAGACCCGATATGGTCATTATGAGTTCTTGGTGTTGTCTTTTGGGCTGACCAATGCCCCATCAGCGTTCATGCATTTGATGAACAGTGTGTTCCAGCCTTATCTCAATTCGTTTGTCATAGTATTCATTGATGATATTCTGGTGTACTTGCGTAGTCAGGAGGAGCACATGGAGAATTTAAGAGTTGTGTTGTAGAGATTAAGGGAGGAGAAGCTCTATGCAAAATTCTCCAAGTGTGAGTTTTGGCTTGGTTCAGTGGCTTCTTGGGACATGTGGTGTCCAGCGAGGGTATTCAGGTTGATACGAAGAAGATAGATGCGGTTTAGAGTTGGCCTAGACCGTCCTCAGCCATAGAGATTTGTAGCTTTCTTGGTTTGGTAGGCTATTATCGCCGATTTTTTCAGGGATTCTCATCTACCGCATCACCTTTGACCAAGTTTACTCAGAAGGGTACTCCATTTGTATGGTCAGACGAGTGCGATAAGAGCTTTTAAAAGCTTAAGACAACTTTGACCATAGCTCCAGTATTGG
This sequence comes from Nicotiana glauca, assembly GCA_026770625.1. Taxonomy (NCBI): domain Eukaryota; kingdom Viridiplantae; phylum Streptophyta; class Magnoliopsida; order Solanales; family Solanaceae; genus Nicotiana; species Nicotiana glauca. The sequence continues at coordinate 19,111 of MU670793.1, forward strand.
TTTTGCAGTAGCTTCAGGTTCATATACCGTGTATTGTGATTCTTTGAGAGTGAAGATTGGTTGTGTGTTGATGTAGGAGGGGGTCGAGTTATTTCTTATGCTTCTTGTCAGTTGAAGTCCCATGAGAAGAACTACCCCGTTCATGATTTGGAGTTGGATGCCATAGTCCACGCATTGAAGATTTGGAGGCACTACTTGTATGGCGTATCTTGTGAGATGTTCACTAATCATCACTGTCTTCAGCATTTGTTCAATCAAAAGGATCTTAATTTGAGGCAGCGGAGATGGTTGGAGTTTCTTAAGGATTATGATATTACTATATAGTACAATCCAGGAAAGGCCAATGTGGCGGACAATGCTTTGAGTCAAAAGGCAGTGAGTATGGGGAGTTTGGCGCGTATCCCAGTTGGGGAGAGACCTCTTACAGTTGACGTTCAGGCCTTGGCCAATCGGTTCGTGAGGCTGGATATTTCAGAGCCTAGTCGGGTGTTGGCTTGTGTGGTTTCTCGGTCTTCCTTATATGATTGCATTAGAGAGCGCCATTATGATGATCCGCATTTGCTTGTCCTTAAGGACAGAGTTCAGCATGATGATGCCAGAGATGTGACCACTGGTGGTGATGGAGTATTGAGGATGCAGGGACGAATTTGTGTGCCCAATATGGATGGGCTTCGTGAGTTAATTCTGGAAAAGGCCCACAACTCGTGGTATTCCATTCATCCGGGTGCCGCAAAGATGTACCAGGATTTGAGGCAACACTATTGGTGGAGAAGAATGAGGAAAGATATTGTGGGATTTGTAACTCGGTGTCTCAATTGTCAGCAGGTGAAATATGAGCATCAGAGACCGGCTGGCTTGCTACAACAGATGAATATTCCTTAGTGGAAGTGGGAGAGGATCACTATGGACTTTTTTGTTGGACCTCCACAGACTTTGAAGAAGTTCGATGCTATGTTTACGTGATTGTGGATCGGCTGACAATTCCACGAACTTTATTCCTGTGTGTACTGCTTATTCTTTATAGCGGTAGGTAGGGATCTATATCCGGGAGATTGTTCATTTGCATAGTGTTTCGGTTTCCATCATTTCAGATAGAGGTACTCAGTTTACCTCGCAGTTTGGGAGGGCCGTGCAGAGAGAGTTGGGTACTCAGGTGGAGTTGAGCATAGTTTTTCATCCTCAGACAGACGGGCAGTCCGAGCGCAGTATTCAGATATTGGAGGACATGTTGCGTGCTTGTGTCATTGAGTTTGGAGGATCATGGGATGAGTTTCTACCGCTTGCAGAGTTTGCTGATAACAATAGCTACCAGTTGAGTATTCAGATGGCTCCATATGAATCTTTGTATGGGAGGCGGTGTAGATCTCCAGTTGGTTGGTTCGAGCCCGATGAGGCTAGGCTATTGGGGACTGATTTGGTGCAGGATGCTTTAGAGAAGGTGAAGGTGATTCAGGAGAGAATTCGTACAGAGCAGTCGAGGCAAAAGAGTTATGCTGATAGGAAGGTTCGAGATGTGTCCTACATGGTTGGCCAGAAGGTTCTGTTGAAAGTTTCACACATGAAGGGTGTTATGAGATTTGGGACGAAAAGGAAATTGAGTCCTCGGTTCTTTGGGACTTTTGAGGTACTTTGGAGGATTGGGGACGTGGCTTATGAGCTTGCTTTTCCACCCAGCTTGTCGAGTGTGTATCCAGTATTTCATGTTTCTTTGCTTCGAAAGTATGTTAGGGATCCATCTTATGTTCTGGATTTCAGCACGGTTCAGTTGGTTGATGATTTAACCTATGATGTGTAGACAATAGCTATTTTGGGTCGTCAGGTTAGGAAATTGAGGTTAAAGGATATAGCTTCAGTGAAAGTGCAGTGAAGAGGTCGGCCCGTGGAGGAGGCTACCTGGGAGACCAAGCGGGAGATGCGGAGCTTATATCCTCACCTAATTGAGGCTTCAGGTATGTTTCTTGACTCGTTCGAGGACGAATGTTTGTTTAAGTTAAGGAGGATGTGATGACCCGACCAGTCGTATTATGAGTTACCTCTATGTTTCCCCCATTTTTGCTTCTTTATGCTTTGTCATTCGTGTTTTGTGGTATCGGGTTGGTCGCATCGAGTTCAAAATGATTTTTGATAAGGTTTGAGACACTTAGTCACTTTTAAGAAGGTTTAAGTTAGAAAAGTCAACTAGATGTTGACATATGAGTTAGAAGGCTCGGATGTGGGTTTCCATGGTTCGATTAGCTTTGCAGGTGATTTATGACTTAGGAGTGTGATCTGAATCGGTTTTGGAGGTGCAGAGAGGATTTAGGCTTGACTTGGCGAAGTTGATATTTTGGCGATTTCCGGTGGATAGGCGAGATTTTGATATAGGGGTCAGAATGGAATTCCGAGAGTTGCAGTAGGTTCGCTGTGTTTTTTTGGATGTGTGTTCAAAATTTCACGTCATTTGGACGTGGTTTGGTTGGATTTTGGATCAAAAGTGTATTTCGGAAGATTTTAAAAACTTAGGCTTGAATCTGATGTGTTTTGGGTGATTTGATGTTGGTTGTGGTGTTTTGATGATTGGAACAAGTTTGAATAAGGTTCTAGGATGTGCTAGTGCCTTAGGTTGAGGTCCCGGGTGCCTCGGGTGAGTTTCGGCTTGTCATTTATATCATTTTTGAAGTTGAAAGGTAGCAGAAATTGCAGGTTCAGTGTTGCAAAGAATTTGCCCTTCGCGATCGCGTAGGGTGTCTCGTGTTCGTGTAGAAGGGTTGAGGAAGGCCAAGAATTAAGCCTTCGCGTTCGCCAGAGGGGCTTCGCATTCAGGGAAGGTTGGGAAGCAGTACATCGTGTTCGCGAGAAGGACTTCGTGATCGCGTAGAGTAATTTGGGTCTGAGGAGTTCGAGGTCATTTGATCTTCGTGTTCGCGTACGGGTGAGCGCGTTCGCAAAGGTTAAGGTGGAGAAAGCATCACATTCGTGATGGTTTTTACGCGTTCGCATAGGGGAAAAAGTGGTCAACGCGAGTTTGTGCTTCGCAAACGCGAGGGGTTGACCGCGTTCACGAAGAAGGAAAGTCAGGCCTGGGCAGAATATTTTAATTCGTTTACTCCGCAATTTTGGGGCTCAATTCCTCCATAGTTGGTCATTTTGAGAGCTTTTTGAAGGAGATTGAAGAGGGATTCAAGGGGAAACGTTTGGAGGTAAGAATTTCGGACTTAAAACTCGATTCTATTGTGAAATCCACCTAGAAAATCATGGAAACTTAAGCCAAAAATGGAAGAACTAGGGCTTGGAATTTTGGACTTATGATTGGGGATTTGGAGGACTATTTGGGGTCGGATTTGAGAACCTTTGATATGTATGAACTCGTGGGGAGATAAGGAACCCGTTGATGTGAAAATTTTTGAGTTTCGAGAAGTGGGCCCGGGCCTCGGGATTTGCTAATTTCAGGATTTTTGGTATTTTTCGATTGTTTTCGCTTGAGCTTTGTTCCCTTAGAATATTGTGATGTATTCGTTCTGATTTTAGATAGATTAAACGTGCGTGGAGGACGATTCGAGGGGCAAAGGCATCGCGAGCTAGAGATTTAGCCGGTTCGAGGTGAGTAATGATTGTAAATGATGCTCTGAGGGTTTGAAACCCCGGATTGCACATCGTAGTGCTCTATTGAGGTGAGACACATGCTTGATGACGAGCGTGGGGTCGTGCACTATTGGGGACTATGACGTGGTCTATCCCGATTGATGATTTTACCGCGTATTTTACTGAAACTTATTTGCTATCATCATGATTTGGGCTGATTGCCATATTGGGGCTTCGTGCCAACTATTTTAACCCTTCGGGGATTTTATTACTATTTCCTCACTGTTTTGACTTATTATTTGAACTCAGTCATGGTATTTTCCATTGTTTTACTACTCAGCCAATTTTACTTAGTTTTGAGACTTAAATGACGTTTTGGGCTGAGAAATGCTGTTTTACTATTGCCCGAGGGGCTTGTGATAATTTTCGGACTGAGTAAGGCCGATGGCCTAGTTGTGAGAATACACTGATATTGATATGAGGCCGAGTGCCTGATATACATATGTACGCCATGAGGTGGCTTGATTGATATGAGGCCGAGGGCCTAGATTGGATGCCACGAGATGGCTTGTTATTGCGCTTGGGCCATAAGGGGCCCCTCCCGGAGTCTGTACACCCCCATTGAGTGCGGGTACCCATTGTGATGTGAGATTGAGCCCGAGGGGCTGGTATTGTTCTGAGATTGAGCCCGAGGGGCTGGTACTGTTCTAAGATGTTGTCTAGGGGCGGATTTGTTGATACTGTACTCGAGGGGTGAACTTCTATTTGTTTACTTACCTGTTAATTACTTGTTTTACTTGTTGAAAAGGGATTTTACGTGACTCTTCACTGTTTTACTATTTTTAAGTGATTTTTTTACTGCTTCAGTATAGAATGCCTTGTGTTTTACTTGTTTTCTTACTTTCAGTCATTATTTACATTTGTTAATCTCTGAGTTGGAGTACTCACTTTACCCCCTGCACCCTGTGTGAAGATTGAGGCGTCTTGAGTGCGGATTCCTCTAGTTCCAGGCGGTTTTCAAAGACTACGAGGTAATTGTTGACGTTCCCAGCACTGTGTCTCTTCTTCTCTATCATTTCTGTTTCCTTTCAAATATTTGTAGTAGTTTATGACTTTTGCAGACTGCTATTGTGGCTTAGAGATTCTCGTGACTTTTTACACCCCAGTTAGGGCTGTGTTAGGTTGGATTTTCTTCATTGTTATTGTTATTTCCGCTATTCAGTATTATTAATCATGTTTAGACTATTTTTGTGTTGTTTAATTGTAAAATAGATGAATTAGGTTAAAAATGGCTAGCCTTGTCTTCACGAGAGGCGCCATCACGACCGGGTTCGGGGTTAGGGTGGTGACATTAATTCTTCCGTGCCACATCACAAAATCTGAATAGCATCAGTCGATCAACCAGATGAGCACCACAATACCAATGAACGATCCATAAATTAAAACATAGTGCGACTCCTGAAATGTATGCTCTCAAGCAATACGAAATTGTAATCATTTTCTACTCTTAATAAGCATTGTAATTCACTTTTAATAGATTTATTGTAACAACCCGGCCAGTCATTTTGAGCTCTAGCACATCGTTCGGCGGTTTGAGGCCATGAGCAGCTTCACTTCAGATATTATGACTTGTACGCGTGGTCAAAATTTAATTTTTGGAAGTTCGGAGTTGATTTGAAAAGAAAATTCTCCTTTCAAAAGCTTTAAGTTGGTAGAATTAACTAGGATTGGCTTTAGGGTAAACAACCTCAGAATAGGGATTTGAAGGTTCCATTAGGTTTGTATGATGATTTTGGACTTGGGCGTATGTTCGGATCGGTTTTTGGATGAACCGAGAGTGTTTCGGCGCCTATTGTAAAAGTTAATATTTGGAAGAATTTCATAAATTTGGACTGAAGTGCATTTCAATGTTATCGATATTTGTTTAGGATTCCGAGTCTACGAATAGCTCTGTATGGGGATTGTAGTATTGGGAGCACGTCCGGAAGTAAATTTGGAGGTCAGTAGGTAATTTTGGAGTCATTTGGCGAAAGTTAGAAATTTAAAGGTTTTTGAGGAGTTTGACCGGAAGTGAACTTTTTGATATCGGGGTTTGGATTCCAATTCTGAGAGTTGGAGTAGATCCGTAATGTGGATTATGACTTGTGTGCAAAATTTGAGGTCAATCGGATGTGATTTGATACGCTTCAGAATCAAATGTAGTAGTTTGAAGTTTTAAAGTTCATTAAGGTTGAATTGGAGTATGATTTGTGATTTTAGTATTGTTTGATGTGATTTGTGGCCTCGAGAAAGTTTGTGTTATATTTTGGGACGCATTGATACAATTGTTTGAGGTCTCGAGGGCCTCGAGTGGATTCCTGAAGGTTAACGAATTGATTTTTGGACTTAAGAATTTCTGAACCTTAATGCGTCTGGTATAATCGCACCTTCGTCACTTTGATCGCAGGTGCGAGACCGCAGGTGCGGCATAATGGTCACAGAAGCAAAAATGGACTAGAGCAGGGAGAATCATAGAAGCGGACATTTGGGCGCACCTGCGGGCGTGTAGGTACGAAGGTGAAGGCCGCAGAAGCAGAGAAGGTCGCAGGTGCGAAAAAGGCACCGCAAAAGCGGCTACTATTCCGTAGGTGTGGAAATGTTGCTGGGTAGAAGTGTTTTTATAAACGGGGATTTGGCATATTTTTCTCCCATTTTCATTTGGTTTTGGTAAGTTTGGAGAGCTTCTAGGGGAGATTTTCATCAAGCAACTCACGTAAGTGATCTTCACTTATTGTAAGTTAAATACATGGCTTGTATAAGGACATAAACATGGAAATTAGTAAAACTTAAGGGTTTTTGGTAGAAAATCTAGACTTTGGTATTTTAGATATTTGACCGCGAATTTGGGCATGCAATTGAAAAAAAAATTATATATTAGAGTTCGCGAGGTTATGGGCAAGGTTTATCTTTGAAAACTTGTGGAATCCGGGCACATAGGCGATTGATTTTACCGACTTTTCAAGAAGAGCTGGGAAATTATTGTAAGTAGGATTATGATGAGTAATTGAGTATATATTAATGGATTTGCATAATTATTGACTAGTTTTGGACTGTTGGGCATCTGTTTGAGTCGTCGGAAGGTCTTGGAGCCGCTTATGGAACTTCTGAGCGAGATAAGTCTTTTTTCTAACCTTGTAAGAGGGAATTAACCCCATAGGTGTACTAAATTATTATGTGCTTCTATTTGTGGGGACTACGTACGTACAAGGAGATGAGAGTTCGTACAAAACTACTAGTTGTGCTTATGTCCAGGTAGTTTTAGGCTTACATCATGCCTCATTGATATTGTTATTGATTTATGATTATTGTTTGCCCTGAGAAGGAGCGAGATTGAGTTGTTTATTAAATTTTTTGAAAGGAGTTGAAATTTATGAAAAATTTGGGATCTTGAAAGTTTTCATTCGAACTTTGTATTTTGTATAGAGTGGAAGAATACTATAATAACTTAAGAAATTTATGTATAACCGCATCGTGAGTATGATCTGCGAGCGGGGTAATTCCCTAAATTTATATCTGACCACGTCGCAAGTATGGTCCGCGAGTGGGGTAATTCCTTAAACATATATTTGATCGCATCGCAAGTATGACCCGCGAGCGGGGAGACTCCTTCTACTACTCTCATCCGAGTGGATTGAGCGTTTAGGCAGGTTAATAGATGCATCTATGGTTCGCATCGTTCGACCCTCGCAGTGCACAATTTACTTTTATGTTGGATCATGCCGTATGCCTCGTTTATCCTATATATATTATCCTCACGAAATCGTACGTAATATTTGGCAAGAAGCCACTGTATCTGAGGGTTTTTCCCTAGTTTGAATTATGGAAACCTCTTTGATGAAATTCATTATATCTATATATATGCTCTGGTTACAGAGGGAACTTTCTAGTTGAGAGCTTGAGTAAATTGTAAAGAGGGAAATTGTACCACGTATTTTATACTCATTTGTTTCATATATTTATCCTATCTCATACTTATTCACTTATTTACTGTACCTGATATTATTGGACCACTAGTAAGTATCGAAGTCGACCTCTCGTCACTACTTCATCGAGGTTAGACTAGATACTTACTGGGTACGCGTTATATTCGTACTCATACTATAGTTGCTGTATATTTTTATTGTACATGCATGTGTATGTCTAGTGGCCTAGTGGGTGCAACTGCATAGTTGATACGGAGACTTAGGTGAGCTGCATCTTATGAGGCAATCCGTAACTAGTAGAGTCTCGTTCAAAGTATTTGTATATTCTCTTCTATCCAAATCTGTATTCTGGCCAGTTATTGTATTTCATTTTATTTCCTAGCAAGTGTTCATGCACTTGTGACATTGGGTTTTGGGATGGTTATGAAATATTCAGTATTGAAACTGGAAAATATTATTATTATTATTATTATTATTATGTGAAGTTCATTTTTTAGAAGTTAATTTGAAGGAAAATTTATGATTTTAAAAATATTAAAATGAGAATTTAATTAACTATTTAGTGTTGGCTTGCCGGAAAGTGGTGTCCGACACCATCATAACCTTTAACAGATTTCGGGTCGTCACAACATGGTATCAGAGCACTAGGTTCATTAGGTCTCACGAGTCATGAGCAAGTCTAGTAGAGTCTTGAGAATCGGTACGGAGATGTGTGTATTTATCTTAGAGAGGCTACATGGCAATTGGGAGTGTCGACGCCCCCTTTTTCTAAAGCGAAATCGGGTTTACGACATTGGAGAAGACAACTCTATTCCCGTGTGGGAATTGGGTTTTTGATTTGAAGAGTCGCCACCTAATGATTAAGTGCATTAGGACACTAAGGGTTTTGAGTTGGAAAACCAGAGTTCGGATAAGGGCTAGAAATTATCTTGAGGGGAAGGTGTTAGGCACCCCTCAAGATCCACTAGTGTGGTTCGTTGCCATGCTATGGTGTGACTTCAATGCAAATAGATACACAAATAATTTTACACATAAGGGTTGCAAATAGATACGTGACAAGTAAGTTGGAGTCAAGGTCTAGTGTAGAAAAATGAATCAAAACATTGAATAAACAAAGAAGAAAAAATTTGGAAGAACGAGAATAATACAGTAAAATTGAAAGAAGAGTTTTTTTTGGAGTAGTTGAAAAAAGACAGAATTTTATTAAACAAAGTTGCATAAGGAAAGGGGTCCTAGGTTTATAAATCACATGGATCATCCACACAACACTGGTAACCAATTGTACACGTAGTGTTATCGTGTGATCATCATCTCCATGTCTACCCTTCCCACCATGTTAAGGTACTAAGCACGAAATAGTCTCGTTTACTTATTGCATGCTATTACTCATCCCACCTATCAGTCCTAGAGGCTTTAGGACCACTAAGCCTAAATGGAGGGAGTTTGTCTTTTCAGAGGTTTTAAAAGGTTAAAATACTAAGGCGTCAAGCAAAACACATGAAAGCAGTTAGGGAGCACAAACAATTAAGGCTCGGATAAACCTCCTTTAATCACAGAAAATCACGAAGCTTAGCAGGCCTTACATGTACTGCTTAGGTCGAAATTTATGGTTAACGTCAGGAAGGCTGGTTCATTATATATTTTCAGGCAAGAAATTCACATTAGGCTCGCCTGGCTGCAACTTATCGAAGGGCAACGTAATTAATTAACTACGCACTTGTTGCCTACGTGATGACCTATAGAAATGGCATCTACAAGTTTGAGAAACAATTCATACTGATTTAAAAAAACAGCTATTGATGGAAGGCGAGTTTCAGCAAGTGACCATGAATTTTATAGCAGGCAATTCATTATTACTACAGGTCTTAGACTTATAACAAGTAAGGCGATTACAATTTTATTAATTCCTATAGGCATGCTTTCTATGCGTTTTTCGGCTTTAGAACACATTAAAAGACATAATAAAAATGCAGAAACCCTACAGGCATGAAATCTAAATACTGGATTTTGCATAAACATGACATCTGATTGCTTCATTTTTTATTATTACGACCTATAAACATCTTTGCCTAGCGAGAAGTGGACATGTCAAAATTAGAAAGGACTTGAAGACATGTTTTTTTCCTTTTTGTGCATCCTATAGACATGGTATCTATATGTGAGAATGCAGAAATCCTATAAGCATGTTAACTACATATGAGGATGCTGAAATTAGAAATCCCTATAGGTAGATTATCTATATGCGAAAATTCCTATAGACATGATGTCTACATGCTGAAATTAGAAGTCATATAGGCAGGATATCTACATGCGAAAATCCCTATAGACATGGTATCTATATGCAAGGATGCTGAAATTAGAAATCCTATAGGCATGACATCTACCTCTTTTTTCATACATGGTTACCCCTTTTTTCTTACATGGTTACCCGTCCCATTTCACTAATCACCCCAGAGATTATTACAAAGTTTTATTACAGACCAAAATGATTCGAAAAGAAATCAGAAAACAACATTGCAATTAGAACTCCTAAGTTGCATCCAAGGAGCCTAATTCGAACTCAAAGTCTAACAACATGGTATGAGCCAACTGCCAGGATCATGTTCCAAAGCCTTTCTCTTACCCAGGGTGTGTCAAAGTTCCAAGGAGTTTCAGGAACTCCAGGCAATGCTCACACCCAGGTATCATGCTAAACATTGAATTAGAGTGCAGTTTGGAAGAGCCACCCCTCCAATGTCCAAGTTCAGAGGAAACTCAAGGTCCCAAGGCGTGGCTCATTAGAGGGAGACAGACTTAGAATCTAGGAACAAGTGTGAGTGCAATAGAGGGATTAGGGAATGACAAGGAAGGCTAGTGGTCATGCCCATCCATATGGTAGGCTGGCACACCCCTGACCATCCTGTCAGCCAAACAATTAAGAGTAGGACCTATTGAAGGCCAGGCCATGGCCTGGACAGTGATCAGGACACTACCAGACCAAAGTCTCAAACTCAGCATACATAGAAAGGGAAATAGGGATGGGAATTGAAAGAGCTTAGGACTCAGAGAGCCCAGTTCATGTCCATGATCAATAATTTCAAGTATTGCCATGTTTTTTAACCATAACTCAACCACACAATGGGGATTAGGGGTAGGGATTCATATAAGAACAGAAACAAAGAAAGAAGAAAGCTTGCAAAAGTTATCATTTAGACAATAAGCCAAACAAAAAGGTGAACTGTGGAATAAACACATAGGGGAGAGGCAAAAATTAAACAAAGAAAATACCAGTTTTCAGAAAGCTAAGCAAAGAAAGCAGGATTCTTGCAAACAAGCCAGAATCAGAGAGAGAAAACTTTATGTGTGAGTAAGTTCAGAGCAAGAACTCGAGTGTTTGTGTGAGAAATTGAAAGTACCCAGTTGGAAGTATTGTGTAAGTATTCAAAATTGACTGTGTCAAAATTCTTTCTTCTTTTTTTTCACTAAGGTGCAGAAGGGCAACCCCTTTTATAGTGTAGAAGAATAAGCAAGAAAGGTAAGAAGACCTTTAAAAATCAGTTTCAAATTTTCTCCCTAAAGTCAAGGGATTTTAATTTCAAATGGTAGAATGTAAATAAGGAAAAGAAATTTGAGTAAAATCTGTCACAGTAGCATAAGAAGGGAGAACACATAAGGTTTATTTAAGGAAATCATTCAACAGTACTCGATTATAAAAGAGAAAGGAAAGGGAATCAATCAGACAACTAACAAAATCAATGTAAAAAGGTTTGATTCGAATGAACCCAGTCAGGAATAGGTAGAGGAGGGCTCAAACAAAGAAAATCAGTAGCAATCAGTCGAGACCCTATCAAAGTAGTCCAAAATTAATCAAGTAGTTGTCAAAACCTTTTGAAAGAGGAGTTTCTCATATATAAAGCAAACAAATCAAACAGAAAGTCTAACATTGCAAGGTTTAGGATCATAAAACAAAAGAATATGAGTTCAGCCATAGATTCATAGTGCGTCTGAAGGTCCAGGGTCCTAAAGTGAAACCCTAATCCAGTTTATCAAAGAAACCCCCTAATTCTAGGGTTTCAAATCGAATCAAACACAGAAACGAGAAGGCAAGTGAACAGATTCAAGGAGTCTCATGAGAAACAAACAGACCATGATAGCAGGTTTGAAACAATCGGAGAAAGAAAATCAATTTGAGAGTATAAAATGACACGTTTTGGAAGCTCGGAACTTAGACAAGTCCAGAATAGATGAAACATGCTTAACAAGAACACAAACAGAGTTCAGAAAAGCAAAAGTCAAGAAACTCAGTAGTAAACACACATGGTAGAAGAGTGAGGAAAATTTAACACAGATTAATCATGTGAGCACACATATAAAAGAAAAGAATGACAATACATACGTAATAGAGAAGGAAAACATACGAGCATAATACAGTCAAACATCTAAAAGAAAAGAACATCAAGAATCAAAAGACTTTCAGAAACCCTAATTTGAAATCAAATGATTTTTGAGAAGGAAATTTGGGGAAAACACTCAAAACGTAAAGAAGCACATAGACATAGCACAGATCTAAACAAATAACGGTGAATGAACCTCGAATGGATCAGGGTTTCAGAGAAATCCCTAGAATTCAGAAAGGCTTGGAAGAACAAGATCAGATCCTGAGTCGAAACGGTCAGGAATCAAGCTTCCAAAATTTGAACATGCCGGAACGTGGCAGGAAGCCATAGATCTACGGATCTGAGATGGATATGAAAAGAGACCATCGAGGACAAGCCTCCAAACCTTGAGTAGCTTAGGCTCAGAGGTGATAGAGGGTGAGCACAGGCCATCCATGGTTGTAGACGCCATGGATTCCGGTGGGAATGAGGTGAGATAAGGCGGGAGGTGATTAGGGTTTAGGAGAGGTTCGAGAGCGTTTCAGAGATGAGGGGTTTCAAGGGCGACGCCTTTGTGCAAATGACCTAGGGTTAGAGGGGTTGGGTGATTAAAAAAGGAAAGGAAGAATGTTTGATCAACGACTCAGATTTAAAATAAAATCGGGCGGGTTTAGCAATTGGGTCGTTTAATTTGGGGCGGAATTGGGGGCTAAAATTGAAAGGGAGAAGGGCTGTTATTGAAATAGCAATAGGCTAAGTGTTAAATAGCCAAATTTTCCCTTTTTTATTTCATAAAAAATAGTAATAATGATTTTAAAGGCAAATTAAAAATACTGATCAAACAAATACTATATAAAGTACTTTAAAAATACTAACAATAATTTTATAATTATAAAATGCTATTAATCATATAATAGACTACGATTAGAATTACATGCAATTTAGCATTCAAAATACCAAATAAATTTGCAAAAAAAATACAAAAATCGCCTTAATTATATTTTGGTGTAAGTATGAGAATAGAATCAATTACTCGTCAAAAAGTGATAATTTTTTGGGAATAACTATTGATTTTATGCTGTTAAAAATGGCCAATAAATTGATTTAAAACTTTAGAAAAGGAAGGAAAAATGCCAAAAGCATAGCTACACTTATATATGCCTATATATGCTATTTTGAGGATATTTTAAATATATGAAATCTATAGGGAAAAATTGGGTATCAACAGCTGCCCCTCTTTACCAGAGAAGGATGAAAGAGTTGTCGGGTAAAGATATGATGGCCAATTTTGATCGAAAAGAAATGATTTGAAAGGTTTTGACCGATCTCTGATTCCCAAGCTACCTACATATTCCTGGTTTTAGAGGAATCAAGTCATATGTAGTTCGAGATGCACCGACGGAATGTGCCGATGGAAGTTTTGAAGAGACGGACACAATATTTAGGTTGGGGAAAGGTGGTCAGGGACCGATGGGTTGCGAGAACCAGAGCGGAATCGCTCCTGCTGTAATGCCATTGCCTGCTGATGACCTGCAATTGAGTAATACAAGAATATCGTGCAGAATTTAAACATGATGCAAGTTCCCATTTGACCATGAATGTTGCCTTTGGACGGTTGATATGACGTCCTCAGACCATGACGTCCTGGGCCATAAAGCGCATAATAAAGGATTCGCAGGCTATGAAAAGATGTTCTCGGGCTATGACAATGGTGCCTCTGAACCATGATGCCTTTGAATAATGATGTGCAGGATATAAAGCATGGTCCTCGGGCCATGGCATGGTGTTCTTGGGCTATGAAGATGGTGCCTCCGAACAATGACGCCCTTGGATGGCTTGGCGGTATTCAGCCCATGAAATGCAAGATTTCGTGATGTTTCAGCCGATGCAAAAATGTAAATGGCAATATTTCAGCCAACAGAAATTTAAATAAAGCTGGCAATGTTTCAGCCGATGTAGCAAAATGTAAATGGCGATATTTCAGCCGACAGAAATTTAAATAAAGTTGGTGATGTTTCAGCCGATGTAAAAAGTAAAATGGCGATATTTCAGCCGACCGAAGCATAAGTATAGATGATGATAGAGATTTCAATATGAACTGGTGGTCTTTCAGCCGATGTAAAAAGTAAAATGGCAATATTTCATTTGATAGAAAACATAAGTAAAGGTGATAATGGGGATTTAAACATAACTGGCGATCTTTCAGCTGATGTACAATTTAAATAAAATTTGGCGATATTTCAGCCGATTGCAAAACGTAAGTAAAAGATGGACATTTCAGCCATGCAAGAGAGATAAAGTGGCGATATTTAAGCCATGCAGGATTTAAATAAAGTCGTTGATCTTTCAGCCATGCAGATGGAGGTAGAGTTTAACCTCAAAAGGCAGAATGGTAGCCTTATGCAATGCAACAAAATGCAAGATGGAGACAACGCTTAGTCTCAGAAGGCAGAAAGATAGTCTTATGCAATGAAAGGAAATGCAGGATGGAGATAATGCTTAGTCTCGAAAGGTAGCCTTATGCAATGCAAGGAAATGCAGGATGGAGACAACGCTTTGTCTTGGAAGGCAGAAAGGTAGCCTTATACAATGCAAGAAATGCAGGATGGAGACAACGCTTAGCTCGAAAGGTAGAAAGGTAGCCTTATGCAATTAAATAAAGGTGAGGAGTAACGGAATCTCTTAGCTGAGAGGTGATAGATGACAATTAGTTTTTCCTTGTGGCTGTCGGTGATGTTGCGGGCGAATAGCGCTCGATAATGAGGGATGATCCTGGGAATGGTATTCCTGAAAAATATAAGCTTGTAATACTATCTGATATGTCTGGTGTGCCAGCATCCTAAGGAAAATCGTCTGTAAATGGGGAAAGTTAGTTCGTCTTCCCGTGGATGTGCTTGTCCTAATCGGCTCTTGCTTTCATTGGGGTAGCATTGCTAAACAAAGCTATTTTGATAGTATCCATGCATGATTTAGTAAAAATAATAAAAAATAATATGATGTAAATACATAATAAATAAAACAATTCTTGATGAAACGATGATTGTGTCACGGTTCAAGATATTGCAACCTCTTTTGCTCCTAAATTTTGAGGGTCCTCCTCAAAATTCTGCCCCAGTTTACTGGGCTGCTGCCTCTAATGGCTGCGCGCGGTGAATGGCAAAAGTCAACTTTAGAATTTTGAGGGTCCTCCTCAAGATTCTGCCCTAGTTCCCAATATCGGGGGAAATGAAAATTTTATTGAATTATGACCGAACCTATAAGGCTGCCTACATATCCCCTCTTAAGCGGGAATCAGGTCAGGCGTAGTTCAAATTACATCATAAAGGAATCATAATGGTTACATACAATATCGCTTCACTGCATCAAAATTTATCGACTTCGGCCAAACTTCTCTGTCCATTTCTCCGAGTATGAGGGCTCCTCCGGTTAGAACCTGGTGAACCGTGTACGGGTCCTGCCAGTTAGGAGAGAACTTCCCCTTAGCTTCGTCTTGGCGCGGAAAAATCTTCTTCAGTACTAACTGTCTTGGCGCGAACTGCCTTGACCTGACTCTTTTGTTGAAATCTATGGCCATTGTATTATGATAAAGCTGACCGTGACAAACTGCATTCAGTCTTTTTCCATCTATAAGGGCTAATTGCTCGTAGCAACTTTTTGCCCATTCTACATCTTTAAGTTCTACTTCTTGCATAATTCTCAGGGAGGGAATCTCTACCTCGGCGGGAATGACTGCCTCATTACCATAAACCAACATATAAGGATTCGCCCTATTTGATGTATGGACTATGGTGCAATATCCCAATAGAGCAAATGATAGCTTCTCATGCCACTGCTTGTGTTTTTCTATCATTTTCCTCAGTATCTTCTTAATGTTCTTATTGGCTGCTTCTACGGCTCCATTCATCTGAGGTCTGTATGCTGTAAAATTCTTGTGATTAATCTTAAAGGTCTCACACATTGCTTTAATCAGTTCACTGTTGAGATTGGAACCATTGTCAGTGATGATTGACTCTGGGACGCCGAACCGACAAATGATATGGTCGCGAACAAAGTCTGCCACAACTTTCTTGGTTACCGCCTTATATGATGCTGCTTCAACCCATTTGATGAAGTAATCAATTGCCACCAGAATGAACCTGTGCCTGTTTGATGCGGCATGCTCGATATGTCCAATGACATCCATTCCCCAAGTGACGAATGGCCATGGTGAGCTTGTTGCATTAAGCTCATTAGGGGGTACCTTTATCATGTCTGCATGGATCTGGCAATGATGCCAATTCCGAACATACTGGATGCAGTCCGTTTCCATAGTCATCTAGAAATAACCGGCCTGGATATTTTCTTGGCTAAGACAAAACCATTCATATGCGGACCACAGGTCCCTACATGAACTTCCTCCAATAACCTGGATGCCTCTTTTGGTTTGACACATCTTAGTAGTCCCAAATCGGGAGTCCTCCTATATAGGATTCCTCTGTCGTGAAAGAAGTGATTTTACAATCTACGCAGTGTGCGCTTTTGCGTGGTGTTTGCAAGTTCTACATATTCTCCTGTGGCCAGATACTTCTGAATGTCATGAAACCATGGCTTTTCGTCTTCCTCTTCCTCGACATGAGCACAATAGGCAGGTTGATCCTGGATTTTTATCAGGATAGGATCAATGAAGTTCTTATCTGGATGGTGAATCATGGATGATAGAGTGACCAATGTATCGGCGAACTCATTCTGACCTCTAGGGACATGCCAGAATTCTGTCTTTGTAAACCTCTTCCTCAACTCTTGTACGTGGTGCAAGTATGGGAGTATTTTGGAGTTCTTGGTTGCCTATTCCTCTCGAACCTGATGTATGAGCAAATCTGAGTCACCGATCACTAGTAACTTCTGAACGTTCATGTCAATAGCTAGATTAAGCCCTAAGATGCAGGCTTCGTACTCAGCCATATTGTTGGTGCAAGGGAACCTGAGTTTGGCGGACACCGAGTAATGCTGACTTGTTTCTGATACTAGGACTGCTCCTATGCCAACTCCTTCAAAATTTACTGCTCCATCGAAAAACATTCTCCAGCCATCACAGGATTCTGCAATGTCTTCTCCTATGAAAGAGACCTCTTCATCAGGAAAATACATCTTTAGAGGCTCGTATTCTCCATCCACGGGATTTTTGGCAAGATAATCAGCTAGCGCCTGTCCTTTGATTGCCTTTTGAGTCACTAGACAATATCAAACTCACTCAGCAATATTTGACATTTGGCCACTTTGCCCATGGGCATGGGATTCTGAAAGATGTACTTTAGCGGATCTATCCTTGATATGAGATAACTAATGTAGGCGCATAAATAATGCCTCAACTTCTGAGCTACCCAAGTCAGCGCACAACAGGTGCGTTCTAGCAGGGAATACCACGCCTCGTACGGGGTGAGCTTCTTGTTGAGATAGTAGATGGCTTGCTCGTTTCTCCCCGTTTCATCGTATTGTCCCAAAACACAACCAAATGCTCCATCCAGTACTGCAAGGTAGAGCAATAGCGGTCTACCTGGTTCAGGTGGAACCAGAACTGGCGGCATTGACAAGTATTCCTTGATTCTGTCGAAGGCTTTTTGACAATCATCACTCCATTTAGTGGCAGCGTCCTTCTTCAACATCTTAAAGATAGGTTCACAAATGACAGTGGGCTGGGCTATGAACCAGCTGATGTAGTTGAGTCTACCCAAGAAACACATAATCTCTTTCTTGTTCTTTGGAGGTGGTAATTCTTGAATGGCCTTGACCTTTGACGGATAAAGTTCTATTCCTCGTCGACTTATGATGAACCCAAACAGTTTTCCGGCAGAAACCCTGAATGCACACTTGGCAAGATTTAGTTTCAGGTTATACCTTCTCAATCTGTTGAAGAACTTTCTTAAATACTCCATGTGGTTAGTGGCTTTCTAGGATTTAATGATGACATCATCTATATACACCTTGATCTCTTTGTGTATCATGTCATGAAAAATAGTAGTCATGACCCTCATGTAGGTGGCCCCAGCATTCTTTAATCCAAACAACATCATTTTGTAACAATACATTCCCCACGGTGTAATTAAAGCCATTTTCTCCGCGTCCTCTTCGTCCATCCATATTTGATGACATCTAGCAAAACAATCAGCAAACAACTACAGCTTGTGCTTGGCACAGTTGTTGATCAGGATGTGTATGTTTGGCAGTGGGAAGTTATCTTTCGGATTGGACCGGTTGAGGTCCTGGTAGTCGACACAGATTCTGACCTTTTCGTCCTTCTTTGGTACTGGCACAATATTGGCTAACCATGTCGGGTATTCCACTACCCTGAGGACCTTGGCTTTGACTTGCTTGGTGACTTCTTCCTTGATTTTCAAACTCATGTCTGGCTTGAACTTTCTGAGCTTTTGTTTTATCGGCGGACAAGTTGGATCTGTTGGCAGTTTGTGAGTTACAATGGATGTACTGAGACCGGTCATATCATCATATGACCAGGCAAATATGTCCTCATACTCTTTTAAGAACTCTATGTACTCTTTCTTTTTTGACGGTGACAGGTGAACACTGATGCGCGTTTTCTTGACATTCTCTATATCCCCCAGGTTGACAACCTCGGTTTTGTCCAAGTTAGACTTCGGTCTGTTCTCAAAATCTTCAATCTATTTAACAATCTCTTCTGGTATTTCATCCTCTTCTGAATCTATATCCGTTTGTTGCGTTATCTTCTCTCATGTCACATTCATCGGTTCATCAAGATAAGTAATAATAATGTTGTATAAAAGTAAAAATAAAGGACAGGGGAAAATAATAAGAGCGCGATTTAAATAAAGAATAGAAATGCTTTGATAAATGTCATAAATTGTTTTGAGCATCAGAGCTCTTTCAAAATTTAGAGATAATACTGAAAGAAAATCAACTAATGAAAAAATAAAAGACAATGCATAATGCTTTGTTTCAGCCTTGCTACCCCGAAGCTCTCCGGGCCTTGGTGACCCTGACGAACCAATTATTGAGGCGTTCTCCTCGGTTCACCGCCTGTATGGAAGGGCCTTCTTTCCTTTCTTCCTCGAGAATGACGTGACAGTCCATGTTGTCATCTTCCAAGAACAAGTTCTTCATTGCTGCTAATGCTTAATCTTCCTCTGACCCATATATGATGTCGGCCGGCTGGAAAGTCTATTCCAGGTGGGGTATCGGGTGTTCCAGCTGATAATAAAGGCTGCGCCATGGTGGCGACAAGTTCTTGAACTCCTGCCAAGTATATCCATACCCTAACCCGAAAGTGGTGCCATGCTTCTTCAGTTTGATAGGCTTGATGATTCCCTGAAGGTTCTTGCCGAGCCCTTTTCCAGGTTCATACTCGCTCCAATTCAGGAAACTTTCTATCTTGTTATCCCCACCATTTATCTTTGTCCACGTCATTGACTCGCTTAATATGGTGGTAAGTTTCTACTCCTAGCTTCCTTCTCCCTTCAATTGCTGCGATGGTTTGACGACTGTATATAGGGTTACTACCGTCACCATGAATGATCACCTCTTAGTGATTCCATTCAAACTTCACTGCCTGGTTCAGGGTTGAGGCTACGGCTCCAGCAGCGTGGATCCAGGGTTGTCCTAGTAGCAGGTTATAGGATGCTGGGATGTTTATCACCTGAAAATCAACATCGAACCAAGTTGGCCCCATTTGTAAACATAGACTGATCTCCCCAATAGTGGACCTTTGGGAGCCATCAAAGGCTTTGACGTTGATAGCCCCATCCTTGATTTCATGCAGGCTCTTCCCTAATGTTCTGAGGGTCACCAATGGACAAATGTTGAGGCTGGATCCTCCGTCAATCAAAGTCCTGGTGCTGAAATAGTCTTCGCATTGCACAGTGATATGCAGCGCTTTGTTGTGGCCTAAACCTTCAGGGGGCAACTCATCCTCGTGGAAAGTGATCTTATGACTCTCCAATACCTGCCCGACCATATTTTCTATCTCACCTCCAGTTATATTGCCGGGTACGTACGCCTCCCTTAGTATCTTCATCAAGGCATTCTTGTGTGTCTCGGAGCTTTGCAATAGAGCCAAAATGGAAATTTGTGTTGGTGTTTTGTTCAATTGATCAATGACTGAATATTCTTTTGCCTGTATCTTCTGCCAGAGATCATCAAGTCCAGTTTCAATAGGCCGTCTAGAGGCCTGCTTACTTGATTCAACTAAGTGCTCCGGAGTATAAATTCTGCCAGTCCTGGTCATACCCTGCGCTGCAATTGCTTCTCCAGACCTAGTTTTTCCCTTCCTTCTTGCCTCGGCGGTGTAATCCCAAGGAATGACCTGTGTATGGAATGGCATTACTGATGACATAGCTACAGGAATGGGCACTCTCGTTTTGGGTGGCAACACAATAACATCAAAAGGTACTTTTGGAGACCCAAACTCCACCTCAATCGGCTATGTGATCATTTTAGATGACGTTGCTTCAAACTCTATAGGCACAAACATGTTTACTTCAGCATCCCCAGAGGGTTGGATTTAGAATACAATTGGATTCAATGTGACAGTTGGTTTCTTGGGCTTGTCACCTACGACAATTAATCCAGTTGACTCTTTGGGGTCCCAATCATCTTATACTTCGATCATATGCATATCACTACCCTTATGATCAGGCAAAGGATTATTGCAAACATTAGGAGCAGGTTCCTTGGCCACGATGATTTTGCTGTCAATTTGAGCTTGGATTTTGTCTTTCAGATATCAGCACTCATTAATAGTATGCCCTTTCATGCCGGAATGGTACGCACATGTTTTATCTTGATTGACCCACTGGGAAGGATTATCTGGAGTTTTGGCAGGTATTGGGATGACATAATCGACTGCTTTGAGTCTTTCATATAATTGGTCGGTCAGTTTAGCGATGGCGGTGTATTGCTTGGGAGGTCTGCGGTCGAAGTTAGTGTGTGCACTGGGAAAGTTTTGGCGGGTGGGAGGTGACTGATAGTGAGTATTATAGGCTTGGTAGATGGGTGCATGTTGGGAATATTTTGGTGAAGTAGGTTGGTATGGAGATGGTTGGTAAGCGGGAGATGGAATTTGGTAAGAAGGTGGAAGTGCTTGGTAGTTGGGAATAGGCTGGTATGTGAGAGGGGGTACTGGGTAGGCTTGGTATTTTATTGGTGACTTGGTTTTTTGTGCGACCATCACGGCGCTCACATCCTTTTTCTTTGATGTGCCACCAGATTGTAGGGCTTTGTTGGTAGCTTGCAGTGCCTCGAAGTTAGTGACCATTCTGCTCTTAATGCCCTCTTCAATCCTTTCTCCTAGCTTGATAATATCGGAGAATTTCTGGCCCTCTATCAACATTAACCTCTCATAGTATTGCGGTTCCTGAGCTCGGACGAAAAACTGGTTCATTTGTTTTTCCTCTAAGGCCGGCCTGACCTTGGCAGCCTCAGATCTCCATCGAGTAGCATACTTGCGGAATGTCTCGGTGGGTTTCTTATTCAGGTTCTGGATGTAGAAGATATCTGGTGCATTCTCTGTATTGAACCTAAATCTGTCCATGAAATCAGATGCCATTCCAACCTAGCTCGTCCACCTTTTGAGATCTTGGCTAATGTACCAAGATAGCATATCTCCTTTCAAGCTTCTCATGTAGAGTTTCATGCTGATCTTCTCATCTCTTCCCACACCGACCAGCTTGTAACAATATATCCTCAAATGGACTCTAGGATCCTCCGACCCGTCAAACATTTCAAACATGGGAGGTTTGTACCCCTCCGGGAGTTCAACATCTGGCTGAATACAAAGATCCTCATAATTCAGCCCTTCAATGCCTTTGTTTCCTTCAACACCCTAGACTCGGCTAGTCAATTTCTTGAGCTCGGCTGCCAAGTTCTTGATGAGAGAGTCTTTGTCATCAGACTTTGGTGTGTTCGTGATGGGTTGAGTGTATTATGGTATGGTTTCCACATATATGGGAGTGTAGTGGGGATGATTATTTGATGGTTCAGGGATGAGGAGTGGAGTGTTGTTGAGATGTGTGTTGCAATGAGCAGCGGGCTGTTTCTGTGGTTTTGGGATATTCTGTGGAGGTATGGGGTGTTGAGTATTGGGAAAGTTGATGTCTGGGGTTGTGAGGGAGAATGATAGACTTTCCAAGTTCCGAACTTGGTCCAGTTCTTCTTGAAACTTCAGTAAATTTTGTTCGAGTTGAGTGGAACTCTCTCTGGATACCTGAACACCCTGAGGAACATCTACCCTTTCAGCTGAGTCGTCCTTTCTGATGTTGTTCGCGTTCTCCATCTTTGCTTTGTTCTTGCTTTTGATAGGACTTGGAGGAGGAGGAGGTGGAGGGCCCTTAGATCTTGTAGAGTAGGATGATGATGCCAGAATGCACGAACTAACCTTTTGGGAGGGAGGGGGGAATAAAATAAAAGTAAAAACAACAAAAGTTAACAAGTTAGTGTGGATTCTGTGAAAAATATTGCAATATTTAAACACATAGTACAAGAATATAAATCGTGTCCTAAATTAGGTACCTCGTTCTGCCCGAGGTTGGCCTAGCGACAAGTTGATTTGGAGAACTTTTAATGCTAAATACCTCATTTTATTGATAAAAATAAGACGAATCCCAAAACGACACTAAAATAAAATATCACTAATGGCCATTGGCCTTATTACATTTAAGAGCGGAAAAGAAAAGAAACTCCTAACTACTTGGTCCCAGAAAGACCTTCCCCAGACTCGGCATCTTTGGCTCCATCGAACAGCGTCACCAGCTCACATAATCCTAGCAGCAGATAAGCCTAGCCAAATGTCCTCCTTCATTACATCGGCATTTTGGCAACTCTCGATCCTCCGGATGAACTTCCCTTCCAGCTCTACTAACCTATGCTCCAAATGCCCTAAGCGCTTTTTGGCTCTGACAGCCATATCCTTCCATTCCTCAATCAACTTTTGATTTTCCTCTTGAATCTCCTGATGCTCACTCTTTCACTCACTGAGCCTTTTGCGCAACTGATTGTACTTAACCTGTATCTCAGCCCTTTCGTCGGTGACCCTGTGACCTCGAATAGACCCGGGTTGTCTTAACACAGTGTGATTTTCTTTTAGCCAACCTGGATAGTACGAGGTGTAGCCGGTATGATACCTGTCAGGTTCAATGGAATCCCTCTCCAAGATGATCTTGATGTTCCATATTTTTTGAGCTTGACACTTGTATGGGCTATCGTTATCTTGGAAATCAGCCCTGAAATGATTCATCCTCTCGACCTTTGGTACAACTTGCTTTCTCCCTGCCTGCCTCATGACACAGAGTGGGACATAGGGATAAGTTACCCTCCGAACAATGAGTATAAGGAATGGAGCGTCGCGAGAGCGGATGATGAACTCTCCAGTAGGGAACCATTTGAACATCCATTGCACATTGTCTTCTTTCAAGTTTTCAAACAACTCTACCCATCCTCAAGCATCCCCCGGCCGAGCAAATATGTCCAGCATATAGTTCATTCTATTGGGATGGTGAAAGGCTATATGATCATTCCACGGCCTTCGCGGAAGCTCTTGATGATATCCACCCTTTTGAAGATGTTCTATAAGCCAGAGTTGGAGTATTAAATTACAACCCTCAAAATGATTGGCCCCTCGTTCACAATTTCCCAAAGCTCGGTAGATTTTCGCAACAATCATGGGCACTATGCTAAAAGGTTGCCCTTTAAACCCCTCCATTAGTGTCTTGGTGACTATAGCTAGTCTGGTATGGATCCTAGCCTTCTTAATAGGGAACAGTATCATTCCCAGGAAGCATAACATGAAGATAAACACTCTCATGTGGATATGGCCCAATGATATGAGGGTGAATTCGTCTGGATAGGTACGGTAGGACTTGCTATGACCGTACCTCTCGTACAAGTAGTCGAAGGGAACATAGGAATCCTTCAAACAAGTCAAATCTGAATTTTCCTTCAACCCCATCATTTTGAAGAAACCCTTACCCTTGTGGTTTCCCGGCATGAGCAAACCCGGAGTCTCCTAAGAAATACCGGCTAATACTCCTATTTCCTAGAGCAAAGGGTTCATTTCGAGGTCCCCAAATTGAAATACCGACCTATCACTGTCCCAGAATAAGGTCGCAGCCTCTATGATCCTGTTGTCCGGTCCAATTTCCAGAAGAGAGGGTAAGTTTCCCAAATACTTGAGGACAAGAGTCTTGTCACTGGAATGAAGGTCCTCCCACCATCTTAGCAACCTAGGGTGGATATTGGTTACCATGCCGAATCTGGGGATTTCGTACCTCATTTCCTACAAAACAAAGTGTTAGTCTCTCACCCCCGCCAGACTCGACTTTTTAAATCAATAATTAGCATAAATAGCATTTAGTTCTCCAAATAAATGCATAGAATATGGTGTCATCTGTTTGGGTTCCAGGGAACCTAGTGGACTTTGGATGAGGCTATCTTAAAGAGTCATTATGTGGACAACATAACTGACTCGACTAGGTTTGACAATGATGCATGAACAGTTAAACAGAATAACATTTCTATGAGGTGCTAGGCCGGCACTCTTGAGAGGACAACTCAAGAGGGAAAGGCACGGAACCATTGACTGCACCGCTGATCGACTAGTTTTACCGCAAATATGCCTTTGCCAGAATTTAGGGAGTAATAATATTGGAAGAGCACAACAATCTCATCAAGCGTTGCTATGGTATTTGTTTGGCATGAGTGTAATATGATGTTGAAGATACAATTACAAGAATGAAAAAAATTGTCACGTGTTTTCACGTTCATAATGATTACAACAGTTGCTCAGAAATTAAAACGGTATTGGAAGAAAGCAGCAAATGAAAGTGTTAAAGAAAAAGGAAACAAAAAGACAAGTCAGTTTCGAATAAAAGTATTAAATAAAGCAATAAAGAAAATAGTAAAGTCACATATAACATGCAGCGGTAAAAGCCTAAAGAATCCCTAGCAAAGTCGCCATACTGTCGATGCCCCCTTTTTCTAAAGCAAAATCAGGTTTACGACATTCGGGAAGATAACTCTATTCCCGCGTGGAAATTGGGTTTTTGATTTGAAGAGTCACCACCTAATGATTATGTGCATTAGGACACTAAGGGTTTTGAGTTGGAAAACCAGAGTTCGGTAAGGGCTAGAAATTATCTCGAGGGGAAGGTGTTTGGCACCCCTCAAGATCCACTAGTGTGGTTCCCGGCCATGCTATGTTGTGTCTTTAATGCAAATAGATACACAAATAATTTTACACATAAGGGTTGCAAATAGATACATGACAAGTAAGTTGGATTCAAGTTCTAAATGATCAACAATTGTTTAAAGAATGGTCTAAATAAAGAAAAATTAATCAAAACATTGAATAAACAAAGAAGAAAAATTTTGGAAGAAAAGGACTAATGTAGTAAAATTTAAAGAAGAGTTTCTTTTTTTAGCAGTTGAAAAAAGTCAGAATTTTATTAAACAAAGTTGCATAAGGAAAGGGGTCCTAGGTTTATAAATCACATGGATCATCCACACAACACCGGTAACCAATCGTACACGTAGCGTTATCATGTGATCATCATCTCCATGTCTACCCTTCCCACCCCGTTAAAGTATTAAGCACGAGATAGTCTCATTTACTTATTTCATGATATTACCCATCCCACCTATCAGTCTTGAAGGCTTTAGGACCACTAATCCTAAAGGGAGGGAGTTTGGCCTTTCAGAGGTTTTAAAAGGTTAAAATACTAAGGCGTCAAGCAAAACACATGAAAGCAGTTATGGGAGCACAAACAATTAAGGCTCAGATAAAACTCCTTTAATCACATAAATTCACGTAGCTTAGCACGCCTTACATGTACTGATTAGGTCGAAATTTATGCTTAACATCAGGCAGGCTGGTTCATTACATTTTTTCAGGCAAGAAATTCACATTAGGCTCGCCTGGTTGCAACTTATCGAAGGTCAACACAATTAATTAACTACACACTCGTTGCCTACGCGATGACCTATAGACATGGTATCTACAAGTTTGAGAAACAATGCATACTGATTTAAAAAAAACATTATTAGCTATTGATGGAAGGCGAGTTTCAGCAATTGACCATGAATTTTATAACTGCAAATTCATTATTACTACAGGTCTTAGACTTATAACAAGTAAGGTGATTCCGATATGATTAATTCCTATAGGCATGATTTATATGTGTTTGTCGGCTTTAGAACAAATTTGAAGGCATAATAAAAATGCAGAAACCTTAGAGGCATGACATCTAAATGCTGGATTTTGCATGAACATGACATCTGATTGCTTCATTTTTTATTATTACGACCTATAAACATGTTTGCCTAGCGAGAAGTGGACATGTCAAAACTAGAAAGGACTTGTAGACATGTTTTTTTCCTTTTTGTACGTCCTATAGACATGGTATCTATATGTGAGAATGCAGAAATCCTATAAGCATGTTAACTACATATGAGGATGCTGAAATTAGAAATCCCTATAGGCAGATTATCTATATGCGAAAATTCCTATAGACATGATGTCTACATGCTGAAATTAGAAGTCCTATAGGCAGGATATCTACTTGCGAAAATCCCTATAGACATGGTGTCTACATGCAAGGATGCTGAAATTAGAAATCCTATAGGCATGACATCTACCTCTTTTTGCATACATGGTTACCCCTTTTTGCATACACGGTTACCCCTCCTTCACTAATCACCCCAAAGATTATTACAGACCAAAATGATTCGAAAAGAAATCAGGAAACAACATTACAATCAGAACTCCTAAGTTGCATCCAAGGAGCCTAATTCGAACTCAAAGTCTAACAATATGGTATGAGCCAACTGGCAGGATTATGTTACAAAGCATTTCTCTTACCCAGGGTATGTCAAAGTTCCAAAAAGTTTCAGGAACTCCAGGCAATGCTCACACCTAGGTATCATGCAAAACATTGAATTAGAGTGCAATGTGGAAGAGCCAGCCCTCCAATATCCAAGTTTAGAGGAAACTCAAGGTCCCAAGGCGAGGCTCATTATAAGAGGACAGAACATAGAATCTAGGAACAAGTGTGAGTACAATAGAGGGATTAGGGAATGCAGGCTGATGGTCATGCCCGGCCATATGGTAGGCTGGCACACCCCTGACCATGCTGTCAGCCAAACAATTAAGAGTAGGACCTATTGAAGTCAGGCTAGGGCCTGGACAGTGATCAGGACACTGCCAGACCAAAGTCTCAAACTCAGCATACATAGAAAGGGAAATGGGGATGGGAATTAAAAGATATTAGGACTCAGAGAGCCCAATTCATGTCCATGATCAATAATTTCAAGTATTGCCATATTTTTGAACCATAACTCAACCACACAAGGGGGATTATGGGTAGGGATTCAAATAAGAACAGAAACAAAGAAAGAAGAAAGCTTGCAAAAGTTATCATTTAGACAATAAGCCAATCAAAGGGTGAACTGTGGAATAAACACACATAGGAGAGGCAGAAATTAAACAAAGTACATACTAGTTTTCAGAAAGCTAAGCAAAGAATGCATGATTCTTGCAAACAAGCCACAATCAGAGGGAGAGAACTTTATGTGTGAGTGAGTTCAGAGCAAGAACTCGAGTGTTTGTGTGAGAAATTAAAAGTATTCAGTTGGAAGTAATATGTAAGTATTCAAAATGGATCATGTCAAAATTCTTTCTTCTTTTTTTTTTTCACTAATGTGCAAAAAGGCAACCCCTTTTATACCGTAGAAGAACAAGCAACAAAGGTAAGAAGACCTTTAAAACTTAGTTTCAAATATCCTCCCTTAAGTCAAGGAATTTTAATTTCACATGGAAGAATGTAAATAAGGAAATGTTTTTTGAGTAAAACCTGTCACAGTAGCATAAGAAGGGAGAACACATAAGGTTTATTTAAGGAAAGCATTCAAAAATACTCCATTTGCAAAGAGAAAGGAAATGGGAATCAATCAGACAACTAACAAAATCAAAGTAAATAGGTTTTATTCGAATGAACCCAGTCAGTAATAGGTACAGGAGGGCTCAAACAAAGAAAATTAGTAGCAATCAGTCGAGACCCCATCAAAGGAGTCCAAAATTAATCAAATAGTTGTCAAAACCTTTTGAAAGAGGAGTTTCTTATATATGAAGCAAACAAATCAAACAGAAAGTCTGACATTACAATGTTTAGGATCATAAAACAAAAAAATACGAGTTCAGTCATAGATTCATAGTGCGTCTGAAGGTCCAGGGTCCCAAAGTGAAACCCTAATCAAGTTTATCAAAGAAACCCCCAAATTCTAGGGTTTCAAATCGAATCAAACATAGAAACGAGAAGGCAAGTGAACAGACTCAAGGAGTCTCATGAGAAACAAACAGACCATGATAGCAGGTTTGAAACAATCAGAGAAAGAAAATCGATTTGAAAGCATAAAAGGACACGTTTTGGAAACTCAAAACTTAGACAAGTCCAGAATAGACGAAACATTCTTAACAAGAACAAAAACAGAGTTCAGAAAAGCAAAATTCAAGAAACTCAATAGTAAACACACATGGTAGAAGAGTGAGGAGAATTCAATACAGATTAATCATGTGAGCACACATATAAAAGAAAAGAATGACAATACATGTGTAATAGAAAAGGAAAACATACCAGCATAATACAATCAAACATCTAAAAGAAAATAACAGCAAGAATCAAAAGACTTTCAAAAACCCTAATTTGAAATCAAACGATTTTTGAGAAGAAAATATGGGGAAAATACTCAAAACGTCAAGAAGAACATAGACATATCATAGATTTAAACAAATAATGGTGAAAGAACCTCGAATAGCTTAGGGTTTCAGAGAAACCCTAGAAGTGAGAAAGGCTTGGAAGAACAAGATCAGATCCTGAGTCGAATCGGTCAGGAATCAAGCATCCAGTGTTTAAACATGCCGGAACATGGCCAGCAAACCATAGATCTACATATCTGAGATTGATTTGAAAAGAGACCATCGAGGTCAAGCCTCCAAACCTTGAGTAGCTTAGGCTCAAGGTGATAGAGGGTGAGCACAGGCTATCCATTGCTGGAGACACCATGGATTCCAGTGGGAATGATGTGAGATAAGGCGGGAGGTGATTAGTGTTTAGGAGAGGTTAGAGAGCATTTCAGAGACGAGGGGTTTCAAGGGTGACGCCTTTGTGCAAATGACCTAGGGTTAGAGGGGTTGGGTGATTAAAAAAGGAAAGGAAGGATATTGGTCGTTGATCAAAATGATCAACGGCTCAGATTTAAAAGAAAACCGGGCGGGTTTAGCAATTGGGTCATTTAATTTGGGGTGAAATTGGGTCGAATTGGGGGCTAAAATTGAAAGGGAGAAGGGTTGTTATTGAAATAGCAATAGGCTAAGTGTTAAATAGCCAAATTTTCCCATTTTATTTTATAAAAAATAGTAATAATGATTTTAAAAGCAAATTAAAAATACTAAGCAAATAAATACTATATAAATGTTAATTTAAAAATATTGCAAATAATTTTATAATTGGAAAATTCTATTAATCATAGAATATGCTATAATTGCAATTACATGCAATTTAGCTTTAAAAATACCAAATAAATTTGCAAAAATATACAAAAATCACCTTAATTATATTTTGGTGTAAGTATGAGAATAGAATCAATTACTCATCAAAAAGTGATAATTTTTTGGAAGTAACTATTAATTTTATGCTGTTAAAAATGGACAATAAATTGATTTAAAAACTTTAGAAAAAGTAGGAAAAATACCAAAAGATTATCTATGCTTATATATGCCTATATATGTTATTTTTAGGATATTTTGAATATATGAAATGTATAGGGAAAAAGTGGGTATCAACATGGAGCACTTCCCTTCTTGATTCCTCAGCGTGCAGTTTGATTCCTCTGGTCTTATGCCTTTATTTCTTCCAATTCAATCATATGTGACGTGAATCGCTTGCTATCAATCGGGAATTGAGGAATCGTAATGGTACTACAGATACGGTGCGTGATGTTTCTCCCTGCATTGTTGATTGGGATATTGTCATCGCCTCGCGAAAGGATATTATGTCATAGCTCAGCAGTTGTACTTCTGAGAGCTTTGAGGCTATGCACAGGTTGCTATAATGCTCATGAGTCGTTATCGCACAGTATTGAGGTGATAGTAAGATTCTTGCCTAGGTGTCGGGGCAGTGAATGACTTGCAAAGAGGTTTACTCAGTGCATGATTCGGAGATTCGGTATTTTATTTTCGGTGGAGGAAATACAATCACACTATAAATATTCAGGTTAGGTTTTATGGAGTAACGAGACTTAGTATTTTTTAGCGTGGTGGAATTTTCATTGATGATGTTGATAAGTGGGGATTTTAACCTATTATTTGCTCTCTTTTACTTATGTTTTGGGCCAATAATGCGTGAAGGTATTCTCGAAAACTAACTTAATGTGCTTGCTTGTAGGGTTTGTTCAAAATGAGCCAAAGAAGCCATAATCAACTCGTAAACGAGTCAAACCTAGACTGGGCCAAGAGGTGCAGAACGTGGACCGCGACATAAAAGTGAGGTCGCTTAAGTATCAACGGGGAAGTGGTCACCGCGAAATGGAGAATGAGAGAGGTGGTTTTTGGGCACAGAAATAGATGTGGACCACGTCAGAAAGTGGCAGCCACGAAAGTACTACCACGACCATGATTGGAATTCTGCGGACTACAGTTGCTAAGGTTCAGATAGCTCACAATTTATGCAAAAAAGTTAGGAGCGGTCTGCATCAAAATTACCTGGCAACGAAAGGCTCTCATGCGGACACGGTGAAAATTATGTGGTCCGTGAAACAAGGTTCAAACCAATCCCAGATATGAAGATACACAGACTGCGATCAAAATTACGCGGCCGCGAAATCAAGAGTACGGCGAAGTCAAAATTACGCGGCCGGGAAACCTCTGCAGGGGTATTTTTGTTTGAAAATTTCAGCTTAGTATAAATAAACCATTTTGTCAATTTTAGGTTAACTTTTGTCTTTTGCTGAGCACGTAAGACGGCTGGATATTCTATTTTGGGCAATTTTGTATTAGATTCAACTTTTAACATTAGCTTTTCATCTTTAATCTAGTATTATGGATTTTATCTTTATTTCATCTTTGATTTCTGTTATTTCCATGAGTAGCTAAATCCATAGCTAGGGTTGTAACCTAACCCTAGTGTGGATGTTTGATTTGTATTGAATTTTAGGGCTTTAATGTATATGGGTTAGTAGTATTTAGCCTAGTTCTTGCTAGAACTACTGAATTAGCAGTTGCAAACACTGATTTATATCTTTATTACTTAGTCTTTACTTGAGAAAGAGGGACTAAGTCTAGGAAAACTAGGCTAATAAAGAATTGGGGTGAACTCAAGAAATTGATAGCCCCGATTAAAGGATTAAACCTAGAGATAGTAATACCCGACTTGAGCTAATGTCACTTGTATTGCATGAATACCCATTTGGACTTGAGAAAGCCAAAATTGGCAAAATCACTCAAACTACCGAGAGGTATAGAGTGAGTACTCTGGTGTGATAGCTATATTATGACCCCAATTAATCACATGATTGTCCTAAATTCTTGCTACCCGTTATATATTCACCTAGGTAGAAATCACTACCCTAGTTCCTTTAAATCTTTGAAAATCAATATCAAAAACATTGTACTTAGTTTCAAATATTTCATGTTATAGAATAGAAGTAGAAGTAGAAAACCAACCAATCATGTGTGAAAGTGTAATTAAGAGCAAAAATTGCATCACTACTTGGATATAAACCTAACTCTGAACAAATTAACTCCTTGTGGATTCGATCCCGACCTTGTTAGGTAAAACTGCATCGACCATCCTTGCTACTTAATAGTAGTGCAGGCTTGGACCCGATCAATTTTTGGCGCCGTTGTCGAGGAGTTAAACGGTTTTAGTTATATATATGAGTATTTACGTGCTTTGTTTTTTTTCCTTCTATTTTTCTAATTTGTGTGTGAATTGCTCTTAGTTACCAAAAGGCTCTTAACAATGAAGCCCTTGGAAATTTACCGTTGGGGGAGGAGGTAGATGATGATCATGTGGATGAGATTCAACCCAAATCTCAAGCACAAAGGAGAGTACGACCACCTTATGATAATATTCGAAACCCTCCCCCACCTCCAGCAAGAGCAGCACGTCGGGTGTTGCCCAACGAAGGCTATGCAAGTGCAATAGTCCCACCCCGAATTAGGGCAGGAAACTTCCAAATAACCAATGTCATGCTTACACTTTTAGAACAGAGGGGTATCAACTGGAGATCCACACCAAAACACCAACAAGAATCTCAAAGGTTTTGTTGACACGTGTTGGGGGAGCAAGCAAACCAACGCTTCTGAGGACGTATTGCGGTTAAGGCTTTTCCCATTTTCTCTAAGGGGGAATGCTTCGGATTGGCTAGAAAGGTTGCCCAACCATTCCATCACCACGTAGAATGAGTTGGCCGAGAAGTTCATTACAAAGTTCTTTTCTCAAGGAAATATGGCAATGCTAAGAGATGAGATCCTTGCTTTTAAATAAGATCCAAATGAACCGCCAAGAAGTTCATCACAAAGTTCTTTTCTCTAGGACTTATGGAAATGCTAAGAGATGAGATCCTTGCTTTTAAACAAGATCCAAATGAACCGCTTCATGAGATTTGGGAAAGGTATCGGAAGATGGTTAAAGAATGTCCAAATAATGATATTACCAAATCTATGATCCAACAAACATTCTACCATGGAATCAACACTATGAACCAGTGTGTAGTTAACCAACTCACCGGGAGAAACTTTATGAACAAGCCATATGCCGAAGCATGTGAAATACTTGATGAGATGGTGGATACCTCTTCGGTGTTGCAAAGTTGAGCTAATGTTCCACAAGGTGATCCTAATGTTATTCACCTACAGAAGGAGCTCCATGACCACGACCAAGCAATAGCCGAGTTGAATACTACCATGAGCCAATTGGCGAAGGCACAATTGCAACAAATTCTAGGGCCAAAACAAGTGAATGCCATGGAAGGAATGAATGATGATCAATAAGAGAAGGCAACAAGGTCAACAAGTTCAAAACAATTCGGACCAATTTGAGCAAAGTGGTAGCAGGTACAATCAAGATGATGCATATGATGGTCAAAGTGAAGATGTTCAATATGTGAACAATTACCAGGGTCAATAGGGCAATGCTCTGCATCAACAAACAATGGAGATCACAGGGGAATTAGGGAAATCAAGGTCAACAAGGAAATTGGAATAGTGGAAACAACAACAACCAAAGCAACTGAGGGAATAACAACAATCAAAATTGGGGCAACCAAGGAAACCAAGGGAATTGGGGTGGCAACAACAATAGTAATTGGGTAGGCAATAACAATCAAGGGGCTTGTAATAACAATAATAAAGGGAATCGAGGGTCGGGCTTTCAAAGGCCTCCGATGTATCAACAACAAAACAACCCGCCTCCATATCCATCACAAGTTCCATGCTCTTCCAAAAATGAGATAGGACGGATAGAGACAATGTTTGAGCAAATCATGAAGAAAAATGCCGACTTCAATGCCCAATTGACCTCCCACAACACTTCTATCTGCAACTTAGAAGTCAAACTTGGCCAAATTTCTCAAGCTTTGAATACTCACCCTAAGGGGGCACTACCAAGTGACACGGTAGTAAACTCGTAGGGCGGGAACAATACGGGCCATGCTATGGCAGTGACTGCAAGAAGCGGTAGAGGTGGAGTTGATAGTACCTCTAATCAAAGAGAGGTTGTGAGTGATGATGTGTTGGTTCAAGTGAATGATGAAGTGAGGATAGACATTGATGACAACATGGAGGAGACACAAAATGATATGAACCCGTCTAGAGAACATGTGATAGAAATACTAGAAATGGTAGTGCCTAAAGCCAAGGCTCTTTTGCCAAGGCATTCTCCACCTTATCCTCAAAGGCTAACAAAACAATACAATGAGAACCAATTCAAGAAATTTATTGATATGATGAAAAATTTGTCCATAAATGTGCCTTTGGTTGATGATCTAGAACAAATGTCGGGATATGCCAAGTTCATGAAGGACTTGGTAACAAAGAAGAGATCAATGAACTGTGAAATGATAAAAATGACACATCAAGTGAGTGCTATTGTGCACTCAATGGAACCATTCCATGCACTATTGGTAGTGCCGATTTTGCTAAAGCTTTGTGTGATTTGGGAGCAAGCATTAACTTGATGCCATATTCTGTGTTCAAGAAATTGGGGATTGGGAAACCAAGGCCCACATCCATCAAATTGCAAATGGCGTATAGGACAATAAAGAGGCCATTAGGGATAGTTGATGATGTGCTAGTTCGGGTCGGCATGTTCATACTTGCCTCAAATTTTGTGATACTTGACAGTGAGGTTGACTACGAAGTGCCGATCATAATGGAGAGACCTTTCCTATCTACAAAGAAGAAGACACGGACCTCAAATGAGTCAGTAGAGCAGCTAAGAAGGAGGTAGAGGGTTTTACTTCTGTTGGTGACATCCCACTAGATTTGCTCATGGAGGAGCAAGTCCCAACAGCACAGGCAGCAAAGCATTAGGCACCAGTAGCTGGCCGGTCTGAGGAGACAGCTGCCACTACACATAGTGTTGCAGAGATGATCCAAATGCTTTGCAACCCTGTGGTCCCCCAGTCATAGGATTTAGAGATCCAGTTAGAGGACCCAGAGTGAGCTACTGTTCCTATCCAGTCCGAGGATCCCACTCATGCGTCGGACCCGATGCAGACCACATAGGGAGTTTTTTTTCTACTCTCTAACCCTTTTCCTGATCTTAATTTAATATTAGCATTGAGGACAATGCTATCTTTTATTTGGGGTGGTGGTATATTTTGATTGCTGATGATTTGGTGACATTGGTATGTAATAACCATGATACTATTTTTCTTTATCTTTACTTCTCTTTATTATTTTACTTTTGGTATGTATATATTCGTTACTTTCACATTTTTGTATATGTATATATTTTTACCATTTGATGTACATATTCATTTTTATTTATGTATATATTCACTTTACTTCAAGTTGTATATATTTATTTTGTCTTCCGTAGTATACTTCATAACTTCTTTCGTAATTTTAATTCATCGTGTCTTATTTCTTTTAGTAGTTTCTTTTTACGTTGTTAGATTCTTTTTACATTTTATTAGAACAATAAGCCTGTGGTTTTCTTAATGCCATGGTTCTTTCAGAAGGTGGGTGTTGTGTGAACCGGGTGGCTCTTCCCGACGATGGATGGCGTGACAGCCTTCTTAAGAGATTGAGTGTGTTTTTCTTTATATTTTGGTGTAAATAGTAGTATTGAATAAAAGGGTCTCAAGCAGGCTTCACTTGGGCCTAGCACATTTACCTTCGACCTTATGGTTAGAAACAAGTTGATTGGAAAAGAATAGTCCTAGTTGTGACCTTTAGACTCTTATGTTAACCAAACAATCATCGAGTGGCTTCTTGGAGCCATTTGTGATGCTCAACAGCTAGGGCTATTGTGTGCCATTGACTCTATTCTCTTTAACAATCCAACAGCTTGTGAGGTGAGGTATTGAATTGCAAGTCCAAGTCTCATGCCAATAAGTCTAGAACTTTCCCTGAATGTTTGTCTAGGCAAAATTCTAAGTGTAGATCGACTTGGGAAATGGTTATAGGCTCTCCTTGATCCAATTTGAAACTTGAAAGCTTTCATAGCCTACCAGATATGATATTCCTATTCAACCCTGTTGAGCCAAAGCTCTTTTTCATTAAATAACTATGATACAAGCCTTTATTCATTCTATAATGCCCCTCTCTTGACACTTGATCTTTCCTTAGCATTCACAATTGGCAAAAGCATAAGTTTGAGGGAGAATCGATGAATGTGAAAGTGATAAAAGGTACAAAATGAAGAAAAGGGAAGAAAAAAAAAGAAAGAAAAGCCAAAAAGTCAAAAAGAAAGTGAATAAGATAGAAAAGTGAAGGGATTCAATGAAAGCAATGATGAAAGGCATGGAATGATTAGAAAAGGAGAAAAATGATCATCGTGAGCAAGAAAGAGTGACGATGTGTCTCTCTAGTTCCCCAAAGAAAGAAGAAAATGACTCAAAGAGTCAAGCAAGCATGATCCGAAATGAGAAAATAGAGCTAAAGGAAAGATGAAACCATCATATGCCAATAAGTCCAACCTTGATAAAAAAGCCTTCATTACACTCCCGCAAAATCCCTACATGATTTCAAGTTGAGCGAGCTTACAATTAGTGGTGATTTACATACGGGGCAAGTCTATGGTATTTAGAGCCGGACTTGTGACATTTACTTGAGAGAGATGAGTGTACTTCTCCATAATCCTTGTTTTGAGTGTACAATCTTAAGTGAGATTTGATTATGGCGAGTAGAGGAGGAAGAGTTTGGGTTCCACGATGACCTACGTAATAGAGCGAGCTTCCTTGGTGAATTCAGTCAACTCTTGATGCTCTAGTGTTCATTAGAACTATGGTACTCAAAAGGTTTTGTATTTTTGATAATTCATTTGTGTTGATGGTAATTGTTAGTCCCAATTGATGCTTGATGGAGTCACCTTAGGCCAGCTGAAATATCCTTTCCTTTTTCTTGTAGAGGTATGAATTACCTTATTTTCTTGAGGACAAGCAAAAGCTTAAGTTTTAGGGAGTTGATAAGTGGGGATTTTAGCCTATTATTTGCTCTTTTTTACTTATGTTTTGGGCCGAAAATGCGTGAAGCTATTCCCGGAAACTAATTTACTGTGCTTTCTTGCAGGGCTTGTTCAAAATGAGCCAAAGAAACCATAATTAACTCATAAAGGAGTCAAAACTTAGACCGGGCCAAGAGGTGCAGAACGGGGACCGCGACATAAAAGTGCGGCTGCATAAGTATCAATGTAGAAGCAGTCATTAATTCGCGGACTGCGAAATGGAGAGTCAGAGAGGTATTTTTTGGGCACAGACAAGGATGCGGACCGCGTTAGAAAGTGGCGACCGATAAAGTACCACTGGGCGGCGATTAAAATTCGGCAGACCACAGTTTCTAAGGTTCAGAGAGCTCACAAGTTATGCAAAAATGTTAAGAGCGGTCCGCATCAAAACATGCGGCCGCAGAAAGCTCTCACGCGGATGCGGTAAAAATTATGCGGTCCGTGAAACAAGGTTCAAACCATTCCCAGATGTGAAGAAACATGGGCCGTGATCAAAATTACGCTGCCACAAAAGCAAGAATGCAGACGCAATCAAAATTACGTGGCCGCGAAACCTCCGCATGGGTATTTTTGTCCAAAAATTTTAGGTTAGTATAAATAGACCTTTTTGTCAATTTTAGGTTAACTTTTATTTTTTGCTGAGCATGTGAGAGAGATGGATATTCTATTTTGGGCAATTTTGTATTAGATTCAACTTTTAACATTAGCTTTTCACCTTTTAATCTAGTATTACGGATTTTATCATTATTTCATCTTTGATTTCTCTTATTTCCATTAGTATCTAAACTAATAGCTAGGGTTGTGACCCAACCCTAGTGTGGGTATTTGATGGGTATTGAATTTTAGGGCTTTAATGTGTATGGGTTAGTAGTATTTAGCCTAGTTTTTACTAGAACTACTGAATTAGTGGTTGCAAACACTGATTTATGCCTTTATGACTCAGTCTCTACTTGATAAAACGGAACTATATCTAGGATAACTAGGCTAACAAGGAATTGAGGTGAACTCAAGAAATTGATAGCCCCAATTAAAGGGTTAAACCTAGCGATATAATAACCGACTTGAGCTAATATCACTTGTAGTACATGAATAACTATTTGGACTTGAGAAAGCCAAATTGGGCAAAATCACTCAAACTACCGAGAGGTATAGAGTGAGTACCCGGGTGTGATAGCTATATTACGACCCCAATTAATCACATGATTTCCTAGATTCTTGCTACCCGTTAGATATCCACCTACGTAGAAGTCACTACCCTAGTCTTTTTTACCTTTGAAAATCAACAATAAAAATATTATGCTTAGTTTTAAATATTGCATGCTATAGAATAGAAGTAAAAGTTGAAAACCAACCAATCATGTGTGGAAAAGAGCAAAAAACATGATATTAATTATAAGGGGTTAAAAAGAAAAATAAAAAAAATAAAAAAGAATGTCGCGTACCTAGGCCCGACGTGGTCTGCCGTGGTTCTACCACGGTTACGGTGGAATAGCGGTAGATGAGGATCAGAGAGGGGTCCCTACCGCGGTTCTATCGCGGTTACGGTGGAACCGTGGTCTGGGCAGTATTCGGATTCGTCGTTTTTTTTAATATTATGTGTTACACTTACAACAATGTCGTGGGTTGCCTCCCACGCAGCGCTAGATTTAACGTCGCAACACGACGCATATGAGCGCATTTACGGCTCGCTTGACCTCTGAGGTTCAGTCAGGTGTATCTCAGACACTTCCTTCAGTTCGCTAATGCCCACATATATCTTCAGTCTTTGACCATTGACTCTAAATGTACGAGAGTCATTCTCAGTGGCAATCTCGATAGCTCCTGAAGGGAAAACTTCAACTACTCGAAATGGTCCAGACCATCGTGACTTAAGCTTACCTGGGAACAAACGTAGTCTTGAGTTGTAGAGCAATACCATGTCCCCAGGTTTGAAATTCCGCTCAACAATGTTCTGGTCGTGCAGCCTTTTCATTCTCTCCTTGTACAACCTTGTGCTCTCGAAAGCAAGAAGTCTGAACTCCTCGAGCTCATGCAATTCAATGATTCTTGTTGTGCCCGCAGCTTCCTTATCCAAGTTTAGTTGTTTCAATGCCCACCACGCTTTATGTTCAAGTTCCACTGGCAGGTGGCATGCCTTCACAAACACCAACTTGTATGGTGACATGCCAATTGGTGTCTTGAACGCAGTTCTGTAAGCCTAGAGTGCATCATCTAGCTTCCTCGCCCAATCAGCTCTTGTGGCATTCACAGTTTTGGTTAGCACACTCTTGATTTCTCTGTTGGACACTTCAACCTGTCCACTAGTCTGTGGGTGGTAAGGAGTAGCCACCTTGTGGCGCACATCATACTTAGCAAGCAACTTTTCAAAGGCTCTGTTGCAGAAGTAAGTGCATCCATCACTGATAATTGCTCGTGGTGTCCCGAAGCGGGTGAATGTGTTCTTCTTCAAAAACCCCACTACCACTTTTGCATCATTGGTGGGCAACGCAGCAGCTTCCACCCATTTGGACACATAGTCTACAGCAACAAGAATGTATTTATTGCCATAAGAGCTGACGAAGGGACCCATGAAGTCAATCCCCCAGACGTCAAACACTTCCACCTCTTGAATTGGGTTCATGGGCATCTCGTGGCGCCGGGAAATGTTCCCGGTCCGCTGACATTCATTGCAGCCCTTCACCCATAGGTGCACAACTCTAAATACTGTTGGCCAGAAGAATCCGGCCTCTAGCACCTTTGCTGCTATCCTGACCCCTCCAAAGTGTCCACCATACGCCGATGCGTGACAAGCCTGCAAAACAGAAGATTGCTCTATCTCGGGGACGCATCTCCGGATCATATTATCAAGGCATATTCTAAACAGATAAGGCTCGTCCCAGTAATACTGGCGGATTTCAAGATAAAACCTTTTCCTTTGGACCGATGAAAGGTCATGAGGAAATATACAACTGGCCAGGTAATTAGCAAAGTCGACATACCATGGCGCTTCTTGAAGAGTGGTGGCGAGCACCTGCTCGTCTGGAAAAGTTTCCAGAATTTCCTCAACCTCAACTGCCTTTTCATCCCCATCAAGTCGTGATAGATGATCGGCGACTTGATTCTCAGTGCCCTTACGGTCATGAATTTCAAGATCGAATTCTTGCAGTAGCAACACCCAACGAATCAGGCGTGCCTTAGATTCTTTCTTTTTGATTAAGTACCTGAGAGTTGCATGGTCAATATATACAATTACCTTGGACCCTATCAGGTAGGATCGGAACTTGTCGAACGCAAACACCACAGCTAACATATCCTTCTCAGTCACAATGTAGTTCAACTAGGCGCCACTCAACGTTATACTAGAATAGTAGATTGGGTGCATCAGTTTATCTTTCCGCTGGCCCAGCACTGCCCCCACTGTGTAGTCACTGGCATCACACATTAGTTCGAACGGTTGCTCCCAGTTGGGGGAAACAATGATGGGTGCTGTGATTAGTCTCTTTTTCAACTCCTCAAATTCTACCCTGCAATCATCAGAAAACAAAAACGGGTGATCTTTTTCTAACAACTTACAGAGAGGGTTGGCAATTTTGGAGAAGTCTTTTATGAACCTCCGATAAAAACCGACATGCCCAAGGAAGATTCTGATTGCTTTGACTAAGGTTGGGGGAGGCAGCTTTGCTATTACATCCACTTTCGCACGATCCACCTCAATTCCCTTGCTTGACACCCGGTGCCCCAAGACTATGTCTTCTTGTACCATGAAGTGGCACTTCTCCCAGTTCAGAACCAAGTTAGTCTCGATGCACCATTTCAGCACTCGCGTCAGATTTAACAGACACTCATCAAATGAATTCCCCACCACTGAGAAGTCATCCATGAACACCTCCATTATGTCCTCTACAAGGTCAATGAATATGGCCATCATGCACAGTTGGAATGTGGCAGGTGCATTTCATAGGCCAAATGGCATCTGTCTAAAGGCATAAATGCCATAGGGGTAGGTGAAGGAGGTGTTCTCTCTGTCCTCCGGTGCAATGGAGATCAGATTGTACCCTGAGTACCCATCCAGAAAATAGAAGTGTGACCTCCCTACCAGTCTGTCCAACATCTGATTAATGAAGGGAAGTGGGAAGTGGTCTTTTCGGGTGGCAAGATTTAACTTCTGATAGTCCATGCAAATTCTCCAGCCTATGACGGTTCTTGTAGATATCAATTCATTGTTGTCATTTTTCACAACCGTCATGCCACCCTTTTTAGGAACACATTGAACTGGGCTCACCCAGCTGCTGTCAGAGATTGGGAAAATAATTCCCGCATATAACCACTTTATTACCTCCTTATTCACCACTTCCTTCATATTGGGGTTCAGCCTCCTCTGGTGTTTCCTGGAATGTTTGCGACCCTCTTCCAGCAGAATCTTATGCATGCAGTAGGCGGGGCTGATCCCCTTGATATCTGCCATGGTCCACCCAATGGCAGTTTTGCACTCTCTTAGTACCTGTAAGAGTTGTTGAGCCTGCACATCTAACAAGCTAGATGAGATAATAACAGGTAATGTGGAGTCAGGCTCCAAAAATTCATACCTGATGTGGGCGGGCAAAGGCTTTAACTCCAGCTTTGGTGGTTCTTCGATAGATGGCTTGGCTGGAGGAGTTTCCCTCTTTTATAAATGCAAGGGCTTGAATTCTAGATTTCTATCCCAAAACCCTCTACCTTCTAATGCCAACACCCATTCTGCCAAATCCTCACCATTCACTTCATCCAAGTTCATCAAACATGTAGAAATAGGGTCCTCCATAGTCAACACCTCATCGTCAGACTCTACGATTACATCCATGGCATCAATAAGAGAGCAATTAGCGAATTCGCTTGGTCACATCATAGATTTCTGCACATTGAATGTTATTTCTTCATCATTTAGTCTCATCTTGAGCTCCCCAGTCTCACAATCAATTAGAGCTCTCCCCGTGGCCAGGAATGGTCTTCCTAAGATTATAGGAATCTCTTCATCCACCTTGCAATTCAAGATCACAAAATCTCCAGGGAACACAAATTTACCTACCTGAATTAGCACATCATCTAGGATCCCAGACGGTCGTTTCACGGTTCTGTCGGCCAGCTGCAACAACATGGAGGTGGGTCTAGCTCTCCCAATGCCCAACCTCTTATAAATATCCAGGGGCATAAGATTAATGTTGGCCCCTAAATCACAGAGTGCCTTAGCAAAGGCAAAATTACAAATAGTGCATGGAATTGTAAAACTCCCTGGATCAGACAGTTTTTCTACAATTGGTCTAGACACCACCGCACTACAGGTCTGAGTAAGTGTAACCGTGGCCAAGTCTTGGAAGTCAAACTTTTGGGACATCAAGTCCTTCATCATTTTTTCTTATCAAGGCATCTCCTTTAAAGCTTCAATCAATGGTATATTTACATGGATTTGTTTAAGCATCTCAAAGAACTTCTTATATTGTTCCTCCTTTTGATGCTTGGCCAATTACTGCGGAAAAGGTGTAGGAGGTCTCTTCTTCCCAATCACTTGGGACTAATCTTTACCAGCTACTATCTCAATTACTAGCTCCT
Source organism: Nicotiana glauca (assembly GCA_026770625.1). Lineage (NCBI taxonomy): Eukaryota > Viridiplantae > Streptophyta > Magnoliopsida > Solanales > Solanaceae > Nicotiana > Nicotiana glauca. The sequence continues at coordinate 61,282 of MU670793.1, forward strand.
GAACTGGGTTAGTTGCTTTCTCGGTCTCTGCTGAATGCTCTCTTCTTCCTGAGCCGGCTGGACTGTCACCTTTGTCAGTTTAGTTGACTCATCCAGCTCAATGGGCACTGGTATGAGTGTCTCAGCCTATCTAGTTTCTCTAGCTCTCTCTTGCTCCACATCCAGGTCTCTGCCATTATGTAGGCTCACCGCCATCAGCTGCTTTGGGCCTTGATCTTTTGGATTTATCTTGGTGTCTGCAGGTAATGTCCCCTGAGGATGATTTTTCAGAGACATTGAAATCTAGCCCATTTGCACTTCAATATTTTTTATTGCTACATCATGTGCATCTACTCTTTCATTTATTTTTGCATTGGACCCAATAACCTGCTGCATCATTGCTTCAAGTCTAGCGAACCCATCTTCTTGCCTCCCACAATACTGCTGCTGAGGTGGGGATACCCTTGCTGATGATTGTGATTGTTGTACCCCTGTGGCCTGGGATAAGGTGCCATATTGTTGGGGGGTCTCATACCTCCCATGTTTCCTGTGTTAAACTGTGGTTGCGCCGGCCTGTATTGCTGCTGATTTTGCTGACCCCGGTTTTGATTGCCCTGTCTCTAGCCTCCATAGTTGGACACATAGTTCATGTCTTCAGGGTGCTGATGATGATGATCATGTTCTGCATTCCAAGGATTACCAATTGGATGGCTAATGCAATATGTGCACAAGCCCCCATTGGTAGTGTCTATAATATGTACTTGCTATTTCTGCCCTGATTCCTCCACCTTTTTGGTGAGTATGCTCATCTGTGTCAGGAGGGTCGCCATATTTTCAGCCATGGTATTTGAGGGATCAAGAGACACTGAGTGCACCACTGGAGTGATAGGTGCATTCCTGGTCGTCCACCCCGAATTCTGTGCCATCTTGTCAAGCAGATTATGACCTTCTCTCCAGGTTTTGCTCAAGAATGCCCCACCAGCTGAGGCATCTACAATATTCTTCATGTTGTCTGACAGTACCATGTAAAACCGTTGTCCCAACATCTGTTCTGGAACACCATGGCGGGGACACATAAACAATATTTCTTTAAACCTGGCCCAAGTCTCATGCAGTGTCTCCATTGGTTTCTGTTTGAAGCTCACGATCTAATCAATTTGTTGAGTAGTTTTGTTGGGCGGGTGGAACATGTTGTGAAATTGCTTGACTAACTCATCCCAAGTTTCAATAGAGTTTATGGGGAGTGAGTTTAGCCAAACCTGAGCAGCTCCTGTCACCAAGAATGGATATAATAACAGCCTGATTGCTTTCGGAGTCACGTTGGACTGCCTTTGAGTTTTGTAGATAGACAGGAAGTTCTTCAAGTGCTGATGAGGATCTTCTATTTGTGTCCCAGAAAAGAGTCGCTTGTTTTGCAACAAGTGCAGCATGTTATTTGTGATCTGGAACGATTCAGCTTGTATTACGGCCACAACAATGGCAGTGGCCAGATTGTCAGCTGTGGGTTGTGCCCAGTCATATAGTGCACCCTCAGGCATAGGAGGTGACACTTCTCTTGCATTTAAGCCAGCTTGCTCATTCCTGACGTTTCTGTTGGGGTCGTTTACGTCTCCCATGTCAATTTCGAGTTTGTGTGTTTGTTGGGATTATTGAAGTCTTTTGTTGGCACGGTTCAATATCCGAAATGTTTTCTCGGGGTCTGAGAGTCTTTCAAGTAGTTCTCCAGTCCTCGTAGACTTTCTAGGCATACACGTGAGCAACCAAGTCAACAACCGTCAAAATTTCAATGAAAAATTGGGTAGAGAGAAAACTGACTACACTAAGAATTTTTGTATTTCTATCAATGGTAATTGATAATTCCGTTAATTCCCCGGCAACGGTGCTAAATTTGATCACGCCCAACTATGCTTTATAAAAAGGACAATGCGGACATTGCAAATATAACCTGAGTATTATGCCCAAAGTCGAATCCACAGAAAATTAACCTATCAATCACTATCTTTAGACCTACTAAAGTCTTTAGAATCAATTTCCCAAATGTTGAGAATCATAGTTGAGGGTGTTTTTACTAACTAAGATTAACAGTAAGTAAATAGTTGTAAACTAAGATGCTAAGTTGTAAGCAATAATGAGAAAGCGCTAAGTTAATGATTTCCCCTATTGATGGAATTCCTTCTATTTATGTTTCAAACAAATGCACCAACGCATTCCTATCAATCATGAACGATCTTCTTACCATAAATCTCTATCGAGTAATCACAGTAATGTACTAAATGCACTTTCCCGAGATACACTAGCTAGCTTTGTTTATCACAGTTCACTTAAGATTGCACCCAAGGCTTTGTTATTCCTAATCACACCTTTAAACCCACAGTTATAGATCCCTCTTATACTTTGGGAGTGGTGTTGTTCAACATTCACCTAAATATGCACTCTCTCCCGAGTTATGCACACTAAATAGGCACAACTAATTGAGGATCTTGTCAATTAACTACAACAAACACGTAGTTGAACAAATAGAAATTAAAACTGGCAAACTATATTCACATAAACAAGAAGTTCATCCCTCAATAGGTTCCATCGAAACCCTAGACAAAAGATTTAGCTACTCATAACTATGGGTAAATAAACTAGAATAATGGTCATCATGAAAATTGCAAGAAAAATTAAAGAGGAAGAAGATATGATATTTTGGGTGATCTCTCACATTTGTTTTCCTTGCCAAAATACTCTCTAAATCAATACATTCCTCCTTTGGGCGAAGTCTAGTGTTTAAAATAGGGTTTTGGGCTGCAAAACCCATGTTTTTCACTTAGGTCCCTGGACTTTTCCACCTCTGCCGCGGTCGCGGTCAAACCATGGCCAAACGTGCTCTCTGATTCTTCAGTTGTCCGCGAGTACACTCTGTCGCGATTACGGTGGAACCGCGGCAGTCCTTCTTCAGGCCTGGCTTGAGCTGCTTCGCGTGGTTCACTTGGCGGAATTTTACGATTAGCCTCTTTTTCTCCATATTTGATCCCAAAAGTACTCCATAGCCTTCTCTTGTAATATATCACCTGCAAAGCATGAAAAGCACTAATCAGAGCATTTTGTTATCACTTTTATCATCAAAACTATACAAGAAGGTGGTTCTTTAGGGCCTAATTATAGTTAAATTCACCTATTATCAAAAACCTACATCTCTACTTGGATATAAACCTAACTCCAAACAAATTAACTCCTTGTGGATTCAATCCCGACATTGTTGGGTAAAACTGCATCGACCATCCTCACTACTCAATAGTAGTGCAGGCCTTGACCCGATCTGATGTGGTGTCTGTATCCTTGTTGGGTACGCTAAGATCGCATGTGTTATGGATTTTTTTATTTCGCCTTTGGGGCAGAGTAACATGAAATATGGCCGCAGAAGCGGCTATCAGAGATCACAATGTGCGATGGTTCATGATGTAATCAGCATTCGTACTATTTATGGCTCGAGAAGGATGCTTCTCAGAAAGGTTTAAAGTTAGTAGCTATATATTGATTCAAGTGCTACAGAGATAGATTTCGATTTAAGGAATCAATTGGGCAGTGAAGGATGAAGAAGGAAACATAGGAGGTGTCTTACGGTAATAAACTTCTAGAAGGCCAAGTGTGAGAAACATGAGTCGAATAGTTCCTTAAAGGAGTGAGTTTGACCAATCTGGGAGAGTGGCAACGTAACACATAGGTTCTGTGGTAGGATTGCTACACGCCTTGAGGAAATTTTAGAGTGATTTGGGATTTATAGTGGACAGTGACGGGGTCTACGAACTTAATTAGAATTATTGGCTATTATACGGTGGGTTGATTGTGCAAGATCATGTCAACAATGGAGGAAGAGTCTTGGTGGGTTCCAAGTTATACAAGGGAAGTCTCAAGCTAAGTGGTAGAGTCCCACCGCCTACGATTGGATTGTATGGTTATCTACTTATGACATTTCTGGTTAACGGCATATTGATGAGTTATTGCAACTAAGGTAAGAGAACATCAGTGGTAATTTGAGCAAAGGATTTAAAGAACATGTTCTATAATTGGCATTATTGATTCATGTTCAGGCTTTGAGAAGACTCAAGAATTATGCTTCATGTAGAAGTGAGTTGCAAGGAAGGTGATTCAGTCGGGTGCTTTTTGGATAGGGTGATCATGTGCTAGCAGAGCCTTGCAGTTGATTATATTCGGGACCAAGTCAGAGTGGGTGATTCTCAACAATGGTCCTAGTGGATGCAAAGATTAAAGTATGGTGCCTAAGGATTTCGAGTCCATAGTATGGTTAAGTATCGAGCTTTTGCAGCGGATTATGATAAAGGAGCTTGGAGTGTTCTGTGTTATCTTCGGTCTGCGGTATAAATTTAGAGGAATGGGAGAAAATGAATTTGGATTCATAGAGGAATTATCAGAATGGATGTACCAGTTGAAGATGCGAATATGTGCGTAAGGAAGGGTATGAGATGGTTCATGGGAATTGAGACAGCATGGTCTCATAAAATAAGGTAACTCGGGACGAGCACGAATGTGAGATCATTATGTTGGAATGAAGCTATCATTATTTCTACGGCAAGTCTAAGGTATATTTGAAGAAGTCGGATTGGTTAGAAATGGTTGAATTGGCATGATGGGGGCAATGATCATTTCCTTCAGTATGTTAAACCATGCATGTAATTTATGGCGGTACGTGCGAGGCTTGACACTGCCTTCACTGATTTTATTTGGAGGCATTCGGGTAGTATAGCCTGTTATGTGTAGATGGATCCCGGGAGAGTTATGGTGGTTTAGACCACTACTTGAGGTTGACATTTTCTTCGATTATGAGAATTTAGTCACGTGTCGCCCAGGTTCACCTGAAATGAGCTAAGTAAAAGGTTTCTACATGATGAAGTGTTCACCCTATTAGTGGTTCAGGAGTTATGATGAAATCCTTTTACTCTTGCACATTGTCATGATTAAGTGCCGTGAGTAGCATGGCAATTGGAAGTTGAGGATCAAGGTCACGGCTCGGTGTTAACAAGAATGTCACGAGTTCGGATGAGTGAGGAAGGGATCAAATGGTTGGAACCAGCTGGTATTGCCTTTAGTGTCACTGAAATCGGTGTCTTATGTAAGAGGCTTTGAGTATTGATTACTGATTTTTGATTTGCTTCACAGTATTAGTGTGTCTAGTGGAATATGGATGTTTGTTTTGAATTTGACGATTGTTCTTGTGTATTGTGGGGGAAAAGGGGTTATTATGGACCCTTGAAAGGTTATTAGCCTAGTGTGGTACAATCAAAATCGGCTTGAGGTTCGTGGATGGATCTAATTATGAATGCGGGCTCTATATCAGGCCGGATGTGTTCATTTCAGTATAGTGCTCCTTATGGAGTGATATTCAGATATTGGATGATACTTTGTCATTGGCTACTTCATGTAATACTATATTGTGCCACGTGAGTTGTGAAATGGCTTGATAAATCTCATATGTATTAAGGTTCTGCATTGATGGTGTTATGTGCTCTTGAGATTCAGATCATATATCACACCTTAGTCGTGCTTGAGTTTTGTAGCATATGGCGCTATCGGTCTCCCCAGGAATTTGTTATGCACTTCGTGTGCTCATGGTTGATATTCGGGTATTTAACAGATATGATCATCTTAGCTCGGTAAGTAATTCCTTATAGATAATTATGTATAAATCGTGTGGCACGCTTCCACGGATATGTTGTTAGATCGGTTTGCATGCCGCAACAGTGTGATATTGAGTACATCCACTATATCTTTTCTTGTGTGTTTTGCTTCTCATTTTCTGAGGAGCGTTCACAACACCTTTTCGGTTGTCTAAATTAGTTGTGTGGGTTGAGTAGTCCTTTCCAGGGTTCATTTTCCTTATGTATCACATTCGAGTTGGTAGCTTGTTGGCACATTATGGCATCATATGAGAATTTTGGCAGTGTCTGAGATGGCTTATTGCCTGGGCAGCTTGTACTGGGTGAGACAAGATTATTGGATCTGGGATCAGTGCGATCGGATTATATGCAATATATTAAAGAGCAAATACCATTATTGGGTTCATAATGAGGAAATGGTTCTTTTCAGGAGGAGAGACTCAATGAATTATTGACTCGGGAGTCAGTTATGAATTTCTACGCATCTCTTCCATCATAGCGGTATTGCAAGAGTTGAAACAAGGCTTATACATGCCATGAGGTGCACTGTGAGCATTAGATTTGTGAAATTTTGGCTATTGTTATCAGAATATGTTATTATAGTCATGTAAGTTATTCAGTGCATTGTGTGGATTCAGCAAAGGTATGCAATCATGTATTGGTGAATCGTATAGAGATTGATACGGTGTTCTTGTGATGGAAACAGGCATGGCAGAGAATTTCAGATGTTGGAATTGAGCTCTAATATGCTCAACTGAGTTGTGATAGCATGGGTAGGTGCACGAGGTCTTAAACAATGATTTTAGATAACTCTAGCACAGTTCTTAGCATGTTTGAGGATGAACTTATATTTAAGTGAGAGAGAAAGTAACGACTCGACCGGTCATTTTGAGCTTTAGCGCGTCTTCCGGTGATTTGAAGCCATGAGCAGCTTCACATTAGATATTATTACTTGCACGTGTGGTCGGAATTGAATTTCTGGAAGTTCGGAGTTAATTTGGAAAGATTTAAATTGGAAGAATTAAGATTGGATTTTTGGTAAATGACCTCATAATCGGGATTTGAAGATTCCAGCAGGTTCGTATGATGATATTGGACTTGGGCATATGTCCGGATCATGTTTTGGATGACCCGAGATCATTTTGGCGCATATTGTAGAAGTTAACATTTGGAAGAATTTCATAAATTTGGGTTGAAGTGCATTTCAATGTTATCAATGTCCGTTTGGGATTCTGAGTCAAAGAATAGCTCTGTATGGCAATTCTAGTATTGGGAGCACATCCGAAAGTGAATTTGGAGGTCAGTAGGTCATCTTGGAGTTATTTGGCGAAAGTTAGAAATTTGAAGGTTTTTGAGGAGTTTGACCGGAAGTGGACTTTTTTATATCGTGGTGGGATTCTGATTCCGAGAATTGGAGTAGGTCCGTAATGTGGATTATGACTTGTGTGCAAAATTTGAGGTTAATCGGATGTGATTTGATAGGTTTCAGCATCAAATGTAGAAGTTTGAAGTTCATTAAGCTTGAATTTGAGTGTGATTCGTGATTTTAGCGTTATTTAATATGATTTGAGGCCTCGAACAAGTTTGTGTCATGTTTTGGAACGTGTTGGTATAATTGGTTGAGGACCCGAGGGCCTCGGGTGGATTCCGGAAGGTTAATAGATCAATTTTTGGACTTAGGAATTTCTTAAGCTTAATGTTTCTGGTGTAACTGCACCTGCGTGACTTTGGTCACAGGTGCAATACCGCAGGTGCAACATATTGGTCGTAGAAGCGGAAATGGACTGCAATAAGGGGAGTCACAGGAGTGGACATTTGGGCGTACCTGCGGGCGCGCATGTGCGAAAGCGAAGGCCGCAGAAGCGAAAAAGGGCGCAGGTGCAAAGAAAGTGTCGCAGAAGCGGAGCTACACTGTTTCGTAGGTGCGGAAATGTCACTAGCTAGAAGGGTTTTATAAACGGGTATTTGGCCCATTTTTCTCCAATTTTCATTTGGTTTTGGCGATTTTGGAGAGTTTCAAGGGGAGATTTTTATCAAGCAACTCAAGGTAAGTGATCCTCACTTATTGTAAGTTAAATACATGGTTAGTAGAAATTGTGGGTTTTTGGTAGACAACTTAGAGTTTGGTATTTTGAATTTTGACCACAAATTTGGGCATGGAATTGGAAATAAATTATATATTGGAGTTGGTGAGATTATAGGCAAGGTTTATCTTCGAAAATTTTTGAAATCCGGGCACGTGGGCCCGAGGGTGATTTTACCGACTTTTCAAGCGAAGTTGGGAAATTGTTGTAAGTAGAATTATAATGAGTAGTTGATTATATATTAATGGGTTTGCATAATTGTTGACTAGTTTTGGAGTGTTGGGCATCGGTTTGAGTCGTCGGAAAGGCTTGGGAGCCGGTTATGGAACTTCAGAGCGAGGTAAGTCTCCTTTCTAACCTTGTAAGAGGGAATTAACCCCATAGGTGAACTAAATTATTATGTGCTTCTATTTGTGGGGTCTACGTAAGCACGAGCTTATGAGAGTCCATATGTAACTATAGCTATGCCTATGTCCGGGTAGTTTTAGGCTTACATCATGCCTCGTCGATATTATTATTGATTTATGATTATTGTTTGCCTCGAGAAGGAGCAAGATTGAGTTTGCTTATTAAATGTTTTGAAATAAGTTGAAATTGAGGAAAAATTTAGGATCTTAAAAGTTTTCATTCGAACTTCGTATTTTTTAAAGAAAGGAAGAATACTATAATACCTTTAGAAATATATGTGTAACCACGTCTCAAGTATGATCCGCGAGCGGGGTAATTACTTAAATTCGTAACTGGCCACGTTGCAAGTATGATCCGCGAGCGGGGTAATTCCTTAAACTTATGTTTGACCGCGTCCAAGTATGATCCACGAGCGGGGTAACTCCTTCTACTACTCTAATGGGAGCGGGCCATTCGCCTCGGCAGGTTAATAGATGCATCTATGGTTCGCGTCGTTCGACCTTTGGCAGTGCACAATTTACTTTTATGTTGGATCAGTCTGTACGCCTCAGAATTTCCTATATATATATATTATCCTTATGAAATCGTGCGTAATAATTGTCAAGAAGCCAGTGTATCTGAGCATTTTTCCTTGATTTGAATTATGACAACCTCTTTGATGAAATCCACTATATCTATATATATTCTCCAATTACGGAGGGAACTTACTAGTTGAGAGCTTGAGTAAACTGTAAAGAGGGGAATTTTACCGCGTATTTTATACTTATTTGTTTCATATATTTACCCTGTCTCATAGTTATCTGTACCTGATATTATTAGACAACTAGTAAGTGTCGACGTCGACCCCTCGTCACTACTTCATCGAGACTAGACTGGATACTTACTAGGTACGCGTCATTTTCGTACTCAGACTGCATTGTTGTACATTTTATTATGCATGCACATGTATGTCTAGTGGCCTAATGGGAGCAACGACATGGTTGATACGGAAACTTAGGTGAGCTGCATCTTATGAGACGATCCGCAACTAACAGAGTCTCCTTCAGAGTATTTGTATTTTCTCTTCTGTCCAAACTTATATTTCGGAAAATTATTGTATTTTATTTCCTAGTTTTGGGATGATTATGGGATATTCAGTATTGAAACTGAAAAATATATTATTATTTTGTGAAGTTCATCTTTTACTAGTTAAATTGAAGGAAAATTTATGATTTTAAAAATATTAAAATAAGAATTTAATTAACTATTTAGTGTTGGCTTGCCTGACATTGGTATCTGGCACCATTACGACCTTTAACGGATTTTGAATCGTGACATACTGTGTATACAAAAGAGAGAAGAGAGACATAAAATTTTTGGAGAGGCAGTGTCTTGAGAGCTTGTGTTATTATTCATTTCTTTGGTGAGTAAGTGAAAACCAAAGGGTCTTTGTTGGTGAGCGAGTGAAAACCAACCCTGTCAACGTTAGTGGTGAACGTTGAAAATCACACAAGTTGTAATTAACCCAAATTACAAAGAGATCAAGAGATAACATCCTTGCAACCCAAGGAGGTTGGATTAAGATACCATATTGGTTCCGAACCAGTATATAATTCTTGGTGTCAATTGCTCTCATATTTAACTATACACTTTACTAGTTGTTGTGAGTAATACTTGTTTAAATTGAAGTACTAACAGTTTTGGTGCAGGTTGTCTCTGCAGTAGTCGATTAGGTTTGAAGAGTAGTCGACTAGATATTTAAAAAGGCTACAATTCATCCCCCCCCCCCTCCTTTTGTACTTTCACATAGAACACATGAATCACCATAGCCGATGCCAACTCCACCACTCGAATGGATAACACATAGATCTCTTACATAATCATCCCCACAAGAAATACTTCTATAATTCTTCCATGCCACATAGCAAAATCTGAATATCAACAGTCGATCAATCAGGCGAGTACCGCAATACCAATGAAGCATTCATAATTCAGAACACCTAGCGCCTTCTGAAATGTGCACCCTTGTCAAGCAATACCAAGTAGTAATGACATTCATCTAGACATCTGAACCGCCCATGTTGCCTAAGAATTCATGATCTTCCCTTCAAAACTAAATTGTGACCTTGCACATGCAAATTTCAATTCCACACAACACACTGCATCCATCATGCCATTATATGAAAGGTACGAGAATCTCATAATCAACTCTGAGGCACAAGCAGAATACATACCCGATTAGTAAAAAACCCTCCATTTGATATCATCTAGGAGAAAATCACATTACACAACATGCTTCTCACACCAATGTGAAGTATCCACCTCGAACCCTGGTAGAAATCATCAAGAACTCTTCGAAACCCATTTGAACATAACTGAGCCATTAGAACTTAATCTATCTAACTCAACCAAGCCACGCGAGTTGCCAAACCCAAGAGTAACACCACTAAAACACTTGTAGAAACTCACAACATAATAAGTACCTAAAGAATCGATCATATCTATTACCGTTTGTCGCGCCCACCTTTTTTCTCCACGGAGAAAGTCCAGTTTCCGACGTTCATGGTGGTAATAACTCATTTTTTTTGGGATTTGGGTATTTGAAGAGTTGCCACCTAACAGATTATGGTGCGTTAGAGAAACTAGAGTAATTAACTCTTAAACTTGTTTGCATTGCTAGAGATTTGGGGTAAAGGCTCAAAATAACCTTCAGGGGGAAGATGTTAGGCACCTCTCTCAGTCCATAATAGTGGGTTCCGGCCGAACTTCTACTTATGAATTAGTCCTTTAAGAAAAAAGAAGTTGAAACACATAATTTTTAAATAAAAGCATGTTGGACACTAGTTGACTCAAATAACAATAAGACAGAATTTGAGCAAGCTGCATATAAAAGAGTAAAGTTTAAACATTGGGAATTAGAGAAAGGGGTCGTAGGTTAGTTAGCTTATATGATCATCCCACACAATGCCTGATAAATACTCCTCAATGAGGGGCTACACGTGACATTAGCACGTCATCATATACCTTTCTACCCAATTCCCTCCCATTGGTCATAGCCTAAAGTATTCTAGTAACCTTGACAATGTCCTATGTGTGCACCTACCCGTCCCTTCCTCGTGGCTTTTGAGGTATTTTATGACCTCTATTCTTTGGACAGTTCTAGATTTTACTAAGGTTTTAAAGAATATATATCTAGGCGTCAATCAAGAATAGTTAGGACTGCATTTAAAGAAACAAGTTATAGGCTCACAGTTACCTCCTCAAACATAGCAAGTAAACTACATATCATTCGAAAAATTAATATGAAAATACAGAATTTCAATGTTTATACAAATTACCTACAAAATTTCTTAGGAAGATCTATCCCTTCATTTTTTTTTTTGGATTCCTTATTTAGCATAGCAGTTTCGTATTGAGTAATAAGAGCATATAGGAGAATCACAAAATTGTAGCATAATCGGGATTTTCGACATAATTACGTTTTTTGCAGAAGATTTGTAGAAGTTTTAGTCGTTTTTTATTTGTGAAAACAGAAAACAAAGCATCTACAATCAAAATACAAATAATCTATAATTTATCTACAAAATATCTGCAAACTGGGTACATGAAATTTTAATATTCCAATTCCCATTTAATTGTAGCATAATTGAAATTTTTGACATAATTGCATTTTTGCAGAAGATTTGTAGAAGATTTAGTCGTTTTTGATTTGTGAAAATAGAAAATCTGCATCTACAATCAGAATACAAATAATCTACAATTTATCTACAATTTCTGCAATATGTCTTCTTCTTCTTCTTCGAGTTTCAATCTGAAATTCAGTCAAAACCAAGTCTAATCTTCACCAAAACCCCTCAAAATTGAGATATAAACTCCAAACCATATTTTCGATTATTTCAACAACGCCCAATCCAAATAAATAATGATTTTTAAAAACCCAAATTCAAATTCAAAGCTTTCAAGCTTTTTAATGGCTGTCAATGATGGAATTGCTGCTCTCTTTTCATTTGCTTTGTATTACTGAAATTTGCGATTGAGAAATAGAGAGAGCTGTAGAGAGAATTCTGGAAATAGAGTGTATCGCAAAAACAGAGTATGGAAAATCTTGTTCTGCGTTGTGGAAGATCAGAGTGAAGCCGATGATACTTATGGAATGTGCGTGATTTGCATTGGGGAAGAAATGAAAAATATTTAATTCCCCTTTCTTAGCGCGCAAAATAAGGAATCATAAAGCTACAGTGATTCCTTATTTAATGCATTGTATATATTAGGTAGAAATACTATTAGCATGAAAGGTAATAAGCAAACTATGAACATATTTGTTAATATAGTTTTATATATGGTATACATATGAAAATTTCCCTTCCAAAAATACTCAAATATAAACCTCACCTACCACTCCCTTTTAAATTACTAAGGATAGTCGTGATGTGCATGAGCCCAATAACAGTATACTCAGGAGTAGAGTGTTTATTACTGGTTTGATCCACTATAACATTATACATTTATAGCTATGAGATATATTGTAGTTAAATATATATATTTTCATGGCTAAACACTTTAGCCACAAAAAAAAATTCGAGCTAAAAGTTAGCTACAAACTTTACATGGTCCGTGGCTAAGGATTAATATCTATTGCTACAAAAAATTTCTATGTTGTAGCCGTAATGATAAAATATCTTGCCACGGAAATTATACTTATAGCAAGTCATTTTATTTTTTTGCCATGAAAATTTAAATTTCATAGCTATTTTTATATCTTTGTCTCGTGGCAATAGTACTTGTATTTAGCTACCAATTCCACAATTCATAGCTACAAATTAAAATATTTGCCACAAACATTTTCGTATGTAGCTAAAAATCTATTCCTTTTGCCATGAAATATATAAAAATTACAGCTAAATATATTCATTTGCTACGAAAAGTAAAAATATATAATCATATTTCCGTGGCAATTACAAATACATTTAGCTGCTAATTCAATAGTTTTATTGCTATAAATTAAAAAATCTGTCCCATGAATTATTGACAAGAATTTTTGTAATGTAGCTAAGAATACACGTTTTATTATTTTGAAATTTCAAAACATTGAGTACATGATTGATCGATGACAGTATTAATATCTTGCTTGAGATCCAATGTTGCACAATTATCCCTTCTGTCCTGCCGTTGTCTTCATCTGCACCTTAATTTAATCAATCTCTATTAACTTTTCAATTGAGCTCTACTAATTATATATATTTTCCTGTCAATTTTGATTAAAAAAAATCAACTCGAGCTGGATACAAACTAATCAAACATATATTTTTAACATGTGCAAATAATCATATATTTTATAAAACAGCATTACAAATTAACTTCTCATGAAAAATCTTCGTGTATTTCTAGTTTAATTGGTATTATCTTTATATCATTCTATCATAACAAATAATAGTAGCTTTTATATTCAATATTTATTTCAAATCATTATTGTGGCTAACATGTTATAGTTGCAGTAACTTCAAATACGTGACAACAATTTATATTTAGCTTCATAATTTAATTGTATCAAAATAAATTTGTAGCTATTAAGTTAGTTTTTTCCACAAATTTTTATAATTGAAGCAAAACTACCTATTCAGCTATAATATTTTGTCTCTAAGTAATATTTTGTGGCTAAAAGATTAATATTGCTACAGTAATATCTGACGTGTAACGACCCGACCGGTCGTTTCGAGCCCTAGCACGTCGTTCAGCAGTCTGATGTCATGAGCAGTTTCATTTCAGGTGTTATGACTAGTACGCGTGGTCGGAATTGAATTTCGGGAAGTTCGGAGTTGGTTTGGGAAGAGAATTCTCATTTCGGAAGCTTAAGGTTGAAAGAATGAACTAGGATTGTATTTTTGAGTAACCGACCTTGGAATGAAGATCTGAAGGTTCCAGCAGGTTCGTATGATGATTTAGGACCTGGGCGTACGCCCGGATCGTGTTTTGGATGACCCGGGAGCGTTTTGGCGCCTATTGTGGAAGTTAGCATTTTGGAAGAAATTTCATAAGTATGGTTTGAAGTGAATTTCAGTGTTATCGATGTCCGTTTGGGATGCCGAGACTAGGAGTAGCTCCGTATGGTGATTCTGGAGTCGGGAGCGCAATTGAAAGTGAATCCGGAGGTCCGTAGGTCATTTTGAAGCCATTTGGCTAAAGATAGAAATTTGAAGCTTTTTGAGAAGTTTGACCGGAAGTGGACTTTTTGACATCGGGGTCGGAATCCGATTTTGGAAGTTGGAACTGGTCTGTAATGTCAAATATGACTTGTGTGCAAAATTTGAGGTCAGTCGGACATGATTTGATAGGTTTAAACATCGGAAGTAGAAGTTGGAAAGTTCGAAGTTCATAAATCTTGAATCGGGGTGTAATTCGTGATTTTAGAGTTAATTGATGGGATTTTAAGCCTCGAGCAAGTCCGTAATGTGTTTTGGGACGGATTGGTATGATTGGTTGGGGTCCCGGGGGCCTCGGGTGAATTTCGGGTGCTTAAAGGATAGAAAAGTGGAATTTGGGAAGGCTTGAAATTTGCTGCTTCTGTCATAACCGCATCAACGGTTCTTGGACCGCGGAAGCGGTATCGCAGATACGGTCAAATGCTCGCAGAAGCGGAAGGGGTCCAAGTCCAAGGAAATCGCAGAAGCGGCCCAGGGGCTGCAGAAGCGGTTCCGCTTAAGCGGCCCCCAGACCGTAGAAGCTGTCAGCTTCCTTTTGCCCAAAGCCGCAGAAGCGGCGAAAAGTCACAGAAGCGACATCCTCAGAAGCGGAACTATTTCCGCAGAAGCGGAAGCAGCTGGGGCAGTGAGATGTTTTAAGTTCGGGATTGAGTTCATTTCAACCCCGTTTTTCTTCCATTGGAGTCGATGGGGAGCAGGCTTGGAGGTGCCATTTTCATCACTTGTCATGAGGTAAGTAAGTTATGCTAGCTTTGAATTAAATACAAGGTTTATACATGGATTTAGGCAACGAAATTATAGAAATTTGGGGTTTTGGTTGAAAACCTAGAAATTTACATTTATTCGAATTTAGCCACGATTTTGAGTATAGAATTAAGAGAAAAATTTATATTTGAGTTCGTGAGTTCATGGGTAAACTTTATCTTCGATAAATTTTGGAATCCGGGCACGTGGGCCCGAGGGCATTTTTGTCAACTTTTCGTTCGGGGTTAGGAATTGTTATAAATTGGGTTGTAAATTATAATTGAGCATGTATTAATGGATTTATATGTTCATTGACTAGTTTTGGAGCATTGTGCGTTGGTGTAAGTCTTCGGAAGAATGTAGAAATGTCATTTATGAGTCTTCGGCGCAAGGTGAGTCTCCTTTCTAATCTTGTGAGGGGGAACTTACCCCATAGGTGAGTTAAACTGGTTAAGTGCTCCTATTTGTGGGGGCTACATATGCACGAGGTGACGAGAGTCCGTGCGTAGCTACTATTATATTATTGTCCGGGTAGTTTAGGACCCAAAAGCATGTTATATTTGAATTAATTTTGAACCCATTGATGGTTGAATTGCTTAGATCACATTAAATTAATAAATGGATTTCTAAAAAGACTTAAGCTTCGTTTTCTCAAATTATTAAAGAGAACTGGCCCTTCTTGGATAATTGCTCCATGTTGACTTCTTGACTGATTGTCTGTCTGTGTGTGTTTATTTTGGAACGGGCTGAACGCCTCGGCAGATTAATAGATGCATCTATAGGCGCGTCGTCGACCCTCGGCAAGTCTACATTTATTTCTGTTGGATCGGGTCGTTGCCTCGGTATGACTTGCGCATGCTTGTATTGCTGCCTGGACTTATTTAAGTCGTTACATGCCTCACTATGGCTCGAGATCATTTTGGTAATAATGAAAAGAAATCTTGAAAAATTTCCTATGAAAGAATTATGTGTTTGCTTGTTTCTTCTATCTAGATTAAAATCATGTCTATAAAATAAATCCATTGTTTAATATGTATGTTAAGGATAAATAATTATTGGACCATTAGAGAGTGTCAGAGTTGACTATCTCATCTCTACCCCTTCGGGATTAGGCGGGATACTCACTGAGTACACGTTGATTACGTACTCATACTACACTTCTGTGCATTTTTGTTGCACAGGTATATATATACCTCTAGCAGCCTACTGGGCGTAGCAGCATGGATGACTCTGGGACTATGTGAGCTGCATTGTTCGAGACAACCCGCAGCTAGTGTAGTTCCCTCCAGTATTTTCTTATTATTATTTCCCTGTCCACTGTATCTCAGACATATGTTGTATTTTATTTTTTTCATATCGATAGTTGCTCATGCACTTGTGACACCGGATTTCTGGGATGGTTTGAAGTATTTTATTAACTGTTCAACATTTAAATTTGATTTGAAACTATATCCTTTCAAATTTTCTTAATAATGAAGGAAAAATCCTGGATTTCAAAAGTGTTAAAATGAGATTTAATTAAGTATTTGAGTTGGCCGGCCTGAAGGCAGTGTCCGGCGCCACTACGACCCGTAGTGGATTTTGGGTCATGATAACATGGTATCAGAGCACTAGGTTCTTGTCGGTCTCACGAGTCATGAGCAAGTCTAGTAAAGTCTCGCAGATCAGTACGAAGACGTCTGTACTTATCCTCGGGAGGCTACAGGGCTGTTAGGAGTACGTCCCTTCTTTGCTTCCTTATCGTGCGGTTCGATCCCTTTGAGGCTTATGCCTTTGATTCCTTCCTATTCAATCTTACGCGATGCGAGCACTTGTTAGAAATCGAGAATTTGAAGAATTGAAATGGCACTACAAATGTGCTGCGGGATGATTTTTCCCGGTATAGTTGATTGGACTATGGTAGTCGCATTATGGAGGGATATTCTATTGTTTCAGCTCAGTAACAGAACTTCTAAGAGCCTTGAGGCTAGGCACAGGTTGCCATGATGTTTATTAGCGATTATTCCACAGTGTTGTTGTAATGGTAGGGTGTTGCCCATATGTTGGGGCAGTGAATGAATTGAAGGGAGGTTTACTCAGCGTATAATCAAGGGATTCAGTATTTTATTTCCCGCAGGGGAAAGTCAATCAAACTAAGGATGGTTAGGTATAGGCTGGTGGAAGTAATGAGGCTTGGTATTTGCAAGTGTGGCTGAGCTTTCTTTTATGAGTGGGTGTCGTGGACCTGATTGAATGTACTAAGTTTGTCGATGTTATAATCTGCTGCAATCCGCCTTTGTGGCAGAATATTGTGAAATAATATTGGAGGTACAACTGTCAGATATCACATGATGCGGTGGTTCAAGATCGAATCAGAATTTCTAATGTTGACGATTTGATAAAAATGACCTTTGGAAAGGTTTAAAGTTAGCAGCAATGGTGGATTCAAGTGCCACGAAGATAGATTTTAATTAAGGCAACAATTGAGCAGCAAAGTATGAGGAAGGACATGCGGGAAGTGCCAGGCGGTGCTTAAAATTTCTAGAAGGACAAGTATGAGGAGCAAGGCCGAGTGACCGATTAAGGAGATGAGTTCCGCCAAAGTGGGAGAGTAGCGGGTGTGCATATGGGCTTGGTAGTAGGAAGATTACGCGCCCTAAGGAGAGTTTGGATCGAATTGGGGATTTTAATGATCGGTGATTGAAGTCTGCGGGAATGATTTGAAGTATGGGCTATTATGCGGCAAAAGATTGATATGGCGTAAAGGAGCTGCTTGAAATGGAGAGGGTGCAGCATAACCCTGAATTTGGAAGGATGTTGCCGCACATTTAATTGATGTCTGCAAGGGGCAAATGGACTTGTGCAGCTAGAAGGTAAGCTCGGACTCAGGATAGGCTATTGGTGTCATAGTGAATGTACCTCGTGCAGCGGCATGGGAATATGTTGGGAGGTGATTCCCCTAGGTGGGTTATTCCCCGTAAGCAGATTAGCGGTCGCGTGGTTGGCGAAGCTTCTGTAAGGAATTATATTTGTTTTTCAACAAAGAGATCGATCGTGCGAATGTGGATGATGTCTCAGAATATGAAAGATGGGGATGTACAGGAAGATTCCGAGAAATTTTGATAACTTATGGCGCGAGGTTATGTCAATAAGAGGTAAAAAGGTCGGGCGAACTCAAGAATGGTGAAATGATGGCTTCAAGCTAAGTGGGAGAGCCCCACCGCTTATGACTGGGCTATATGATTAACTACTTGCATGATTTCTGGTTATTAGCATATTGATGGATTAATTCAGCGACGAGAAAAGACCATAAGTAGTAAATTGAGCGGAGGAATTATTAAGAATGTGCTATGGTTAGGCTTATGGGCTCTTGTTCTAACTTGGGAAAAGATTCAGAATTTATGCCTTGTATAGAAGCGGGTTCAAAGGGGAGTGGTTCTGCCAGGTGCTTCGTTGAGAGGGTATTAATGTGCTAGAAAATTCATGGAGTTGATTATATT
>MU670793.1:80889-92787 GCA_026770625.1 Nicotiana glauca
ATATTAATGAATTCAGAGTTACGATGAAAATCGTTTCCTATCATATATTGGCACGTTGGGTGCGGTGAGAGGTATGGAAATATGAAGTGAGGATCAAGGTTGCAGTTTGGTGTTGACAAGGATGTCACGGGCTCAGATGAGCAAGGAAGGGGTTGAATGATTAGAGTAAATTGGTATTGTCCTCCGCGTCACCTGAGATCGATGTGTTGTGGAAGAGGTTTTGCATCCTGGTTAAGGATTTTGTATCACTTCTCAGCGTTAGTGCGTCCGATGGTTTAGATGTGCGGACCCATTATTTATTTCGGGAGATTGTAGGAGCGTGTCCCACGGGAAGATTGTATAAGTGTGACATGTAGTCACTTGATTGGTTAAAGATTTAAACCAAGTATGAGGATGGTGGTAATATCAATAATTTGAGAATTTATGCCTGGAGGGCACTTTATATATTGGGTTATGAACGAAGGAGGTTGCTCCGGTTATGATGGTTAGACTTATGTGATATGAGGCAAAAGGGAGTTACTACGGACCTTTGAAAGGTCATTGGACAAGTTGGTGCAATCAGAAATCGGCTTTAGATCGATGGATTGATTTATTTGTGAACAGGGCTTTATATCAGGCTAGTTGTGTTCATTTCAGCGAGTGTTCCCTATGGAGGAACAATCGAGGTGTTATTTTGTCATCGGCTATTCCAGGTAATGATGTATTGCGCCGTATGAGTTGTGTGACGGCTTAATAAATTCTTATGTGTTGATATTTCGCGTTGCGATGATGTTATGTGAGCAGGATGGCTCTTGAGATTTAGATCTTGTATCGCACCTCAGTTGTGCTTGAGTTTTGTAGCCTAGAGCACTATGTGTTTTCTCAGGGATGGTATTATGCACTTGGCGTGCTTACGATTGAAATTCGATATTTTTATTGTAATGAGCAGAGTTAGCTCGAAGTGCAATCTCCTTATGTGAGATCTATGTGTGGATCGGGTTGCGCGCCGCAACAGTGTGATGTCGAGTCTGGTCCTCTGTATGCTTTTTTTATTTTTGTGTGTTTCGTTTCCTATATTTAAAGAAAGGTCCGTACTAGTGTAGGGTTAGGTAATTCCTTCTAGAGTTCAATTTTCATTTGTGTTGTGTTCGGATTGGTGGCCTATTGGCACATTGTGGCGTCATATTAGACTTGTGATCACATTCGGAGTGGCTTATTGCCTGAGCAGCTCGTACTGGGTAAGATGAGATTGTTGGATTTAGGATCAGTGCAATCTGATTATATGAAGTATATTAAGGAGCAAAGATCATCATTTGGTTCAGAATGTGGTAATGTTTTTTGTCAGAAGTATGGACTCGATGATTGGTTGACTCGGCAGTTGATTACAAATTTTGGCATCTCATCCGTCGTGGCGATATTGTGGTAGTTAGAGTAAGACCTATGTAGGTCATGAGGTGAAATGGGAGCATCGAATTCGTGGAATTTTGATTAATTCAAATAGAAATATTATTGTGGTCCTATGAGTAAAGTGATACAAAGTGTGAATTCAGCACAGCTATGCAGTCATGTTTGAGTACAGCGTATAGTGATTGATACGGTGATTGTATGTTGGAAACAGGACTGGCATAGAATTCTGGATGTTGGAATTGGGCTCTAAGGCTTATTTTCTTGAATAAAAGTGAATATCTTCAGAATTTGTTGAGCCAATGTGCTCAGCTAAGTTGTGGTAGCACGGGAAGGTACATGAGAAGTTAAAACAGCAATTTCAGACTACTTCAGTATAGTTCTCAGCACGTTCGAGGATAAACATATGTTTAAGTGGGAGAGAATGTAATAACCCGACCAGTCGTTTCAAGCCCTAGCGCATCGTTCAGCAGTCTGAGGCCATGAACAGCTTCATTTCAGGTGTTATGACTAGTACGCGTGGTCGGAATTGAATTTCGGGAAGTTCGGAGTTGGTTTGGGAAAGGAATTCTCATTTCGGAAGCTTAAGTTTTAAAGAATAAACTAGGATTGGATTTTTGATCAAACGACCTCAGAATAAAGATTTGAAGGTTCTAGCAGGTTCGTATAATGATTTCGGACTTGGGCGTATGCCCGGATCGTGTTTTGGATGACCCGGGAGTGTTTTGGCGCCTATTGTGGAAGTTAGCATTTTGGAAGAAATTTCATAAGTTTGGTTTGAAATGCATTTCAGTGTTATCGATGTCCGTTTGGGATTCCGAGACTGGGACTAGCTCCATATGGTGATTATGGAGTCGGGAGAACGATCAGAAGTGAATTGGGAGGTCCGTAGGTCATTTTGAAACCATTTGGCTAAAGATAGAAATTTGAAGGTTTTTGAGAAGTTTGACCGCAAGTGGACTTTTTGACATCGGGGTCGGAATCCGATTGCGGAAGTTGGAGTAGGTCCGTAATGTCAAATATGACTTGTGTGCAAAATTTGAGGTCAATCGGACATGATTTGATAGGTTTAAACATCAGAAGTAGATGTTGGAAAGTTCGAAGTTCATAAAGATTAAATCGGGGTGTAATTCATGATTTTAGCATTAATTGATGGGATTTGAAGCCTCGAGCAAGTACGTAATGTGTTTTGGGACAGATTGGTATGATTGGTTGGGGTCCCGGGGGCCTCGGGTGAATTTCGGGTGGTTAACAGATCGAAAAGTGGAATTTGGAAGGCTTGAGATTTGTTGCTTCTGTAATAACCGCATCTGCGGTTCTTTGACCGCAGATATGGTCAAACGCTCGCAGAAGCGGTAGGGGGCAAGGTCCAAGGAAATCGCAGAAACGGCCCAGGGACCATAGAAGCGGTTTCGCTTAAGCGGCCCCCAGACCGCAGAAGCGGTCAGCTTCCTTTTTCCCAAAGCCGCAAAAGCAGCGAAAAGTCGCAGAAGCGACATCCGCAGAAGCAGAACTATTTCCGCAGAAGCAGAAGCAGGTGGGGCAGTGAGATGTTTTAAGTTCGGGGTTGAGTTCATTTCAACTCCATTTTTCTTCCATTGGAGTCGATAGGGAGCATCTTGGAGGTGCCATTTTTGTCACTTGTCATGAGGTAAGTAATTTACGCTAGCTTTGAGTTAAATACAAGGTTTATACATGGATTTAGGCAAGGAAATTATAGAAATTTGGGGTTTTGGTGGAAAACCTAGGAATTTACATTTCTTCGAATTTACCCACGATTTTGAGTATGGAATTAAGAGAAAATTTTATATTTGAGTTCGTGAGTTCATGGGTAAACTTTATCTTCGAGAAATTTTGGAATCCGGGTACGTGGGCCCGAGGGCATTTTTGTCAACTTTTCGTTCGGGGTTAGGAATTTTTATAAATTGGGTTGTACGGTATAATTGAGCATGTATTAATGGATTTATATGATCGTTGGCTAGTTTTGGAGCATTGTAGGTTGGTGCAACTCTTCGGAAGAATGTAGAAATGTCGGTTATGAGTCTTCGGAGCAAGGTGAGTCTCCTTTCTAATCTTGTGAGGGGGAACTTACCGCAGAGGTGAGTTTAACTGGTTAAGTGCTCCTATTAGTGGGGGCTACATACGCACGAGTTTATGAGAGTCCGTGTGTAGCTACTATTATGCTATTGTCCGGGTAGTCTAGGACCTAAAAGTATGCTATATTTGAATTAATTTTGAACCCATTGGGGGTTGAATTGCTTAGATCACATTAAATTAATAAATGAATTTCTAAACAGACTTAAGCTTCGTTTTCTCAAATTATTAAAGAGAATTGGCCTTTCTTGGATAATTGCTCCATGTTGACTTCTTGACTGATTGTCTGTCTGTGTGTGTTTATTTTGGAACGGGCCGAACGCCTCAGCAGATTAATAGATGCATCTATAGGCGCGTCGTCGACCCTCGGCAAGTGCACATTTATTTCTGTTGGATCGGGCCGTCGCCTCGGTATGACATGAGCATGCTTGTATTGTTGCCTGGACTTATTTAAGTCGTTACATGCCTCACTATGGCTCGAGATCATTTTGGTAATAATGAAAAGAAATCTTGAAAAATTTCCTATGAAAGAATTATGTGTTTACTTGTTTCTTCTATCTCAATTAAAATCATGTCTATAAAATAAATTCGCTGTTTAATATGTATGTTAAGGATAAATAATTATTGTACTATTAGAGAGTGTCAGAGTTGACCATCTCGTCTCTACTCCTTCGGGATTAGGCAGGATACTCACTGAGTACACGTTGATTACGTACTCATACTATACTTCTGTGCTTTTTTCTTGCATAGGTATATATATACCTCTAGCAGCCTATTGGGCGTAGCAGCATGGATGACTCTGGGACTAGGTGAGCTGCATTGTTCGAGATGACACGCAGCTAGTGTAGTTCCCTCCAGTATTTTCTTAATATTATTTCCCTGTCCACTGTATCTCGGACATATGTTGTATTTTATTTTTTTCATATCGATAGTTGCTCATACAATTGTGATACCGGGTTTCTGTGATGGTTTGAAGTATTGTATTAATTGTTCAACATTTAAATTTGATTTGAAACTATATCCTTTAAAATTTTCTTAATAATGAAGGAAAAATCTTGGATTTCAAAAGTGTTAAAATGAGATTTAATTAAGTATTTGAGTTGGCTGGCCTGACGGCAGTGTCCGACGCCACCACGAACCCTTAGTGGATTTTGGGTCGTGACAAGACGTGCGACAAAATATCACAATTAGCTACAAAATATTGTTGTAGCAATAAATTTTTAGCTATTAATCCAGTTATTTCCACATGCTTTTATAACTTGAGGGAAAAAATATCTATTTAGCTAACATTTTGTTAGAAGTAATTTTCTGTCGATATTTAGTTGCTATTGCTACAGTAACTTCAAATACTTGGCAAAAAAATACGATTAGCTATAAAATTTTATTGTAGCAATAAATTTGTAGCTATTTGGGGAATTATAACTATGACAGTTAGCGAATATAGAAAAAAACATAAATTAGCTTTTCCAATTTCATTTGTAGCTAAATACTTTTGTGAAATTGTAAATAGCCACAAAATTTTAATTTTTGTGGCTATTGTTTGGTATGAGCCACAATTTTTATATATGTAGCTACGAATTTGTATCTATATATACATAATATTGTAGTGATCGAATCATATAACTTTGATTCAAATCATGTATTTTGATATGCACAAAATATTAATATAGACAGTAAATTAAAAAGTTTAAAATTCATAACTATAAACTTTAAATTTTGGCTCTGTCTCCAAACATGCTAAATACTCGAGTAAAATTTCTTTTCGTTATGGAAAAAACTTCTATTAAAGTCCATCTTCAAAGGATCCTATAGTTAATCTTATATTACTTGAAATCATTTTAAAGGAAAGACTATCATTCTTTTGTTAATACCTTGTCACAACCCGGAAATCCCACCCTCGGGAGTCATGATGGTGCCTATTCGTAGAAGCTAGGCAAGGCATGAACCTCGAAATCATTTACTCTCTCATTTTAATTCATTTTTAACCAATTAAATTAACAATAATAAGCATGTAAATGACGGTAGAAAAATAAAATTTAGCGGAAGTCTTAAATAAATATGAAACCAAGATGTCTACAAAATTAGTATATGTCTCTACCCAAAACCTGGTGTCACCACATCCATGGACTATTAAGTATACTACATACATCAGTTTTAAAGAAAGATGATACTGTCTATCTCGAATACATGAGATAACAGAATACAAAATACGATAGAGGAGATGCTGGGACTACGGACGTCTGAAAGTCTACCTCGGTGTCTCAGTGGACTGAAGGCTAGCTCCTGAGCTAATGCTGCTGCCCAAATGCTGCTCCGGTATCTTAAACTTTCACGGCCAACTCAATCCTCAATTACCGCTATTCCTATCGAATTTGGCTCCAGATCGATTGTATCTATACATAAATAACTTCATAACATCAATAAATTCTAAAATATTCGAATCCCATGCCTAATCATAGCTTTCCAAACATTCTTCCCAAAAACTCAAAAATCAACCCCAGGCCCGCTTGATCAAAATACGAGGTTCGGACCAAACCCCAACCACCCATTCACCCACGAGCACAAATATAAAATTCGTTTTGAAATTCAACCCCAAAACGAGGTCAAATTCCCAAATAATCAAAAAGCCCTAACTCTACCCAAATACCCAATTTTCTACCTTTAATTCCATGTTTTATGCCTATAATCTAATAGATGTTGATGAAAATGGTAAGGAACTAGTTAAAGATTACTTACCTAAGAGATTATGGTGAAGAAGCTCTTCAAAAATCTCCCAAGAGGTGTGGAGACGAAGAAGTTATGAAATTTTTGGTTGAGTCCCGTAATGCTACTGTTTCTGGAATTTAAAATTAACTGGCCAAATTTGGTCTATGCGATCGCGAAGAAAGGAATGCGATCACATAGGATTAAAGGGGACTGGGCAATGCGATCGCGGTCAATGATATGTGATCGCATAGAAGGAAAAGATTTCTTTCCTAAGCTGGGGCCAATACAATGTGATCGCAGAAGGGGGAGTTCAATCGCATAGAACAAAATGAACCCCTCAGGTTTAACTCTACGCGATCGCGGAAGGAAGTATGTGACAACATAGCACAAAATAGAAACCCCGAAATTTACATTATGCGATCGCGAGGCTTCCTATGCGATTGCATATAACAAAATAACTGGACACCAGCAACAGCAGAAAAAACCCAGATTTTCTAAGTCTAAAGAACTCCACACCTATCTAAAACTCACCCGAGCCACCGGGACTCCAAACCAAACATACGTACTAACTCAAAAATATCATATGTACTTATTTGTACGATAAATTCCCAAAATAATATAATTAACAACAAATTAAACCTCAAAATCAAGAGTTTTTCTCAAACTTCATCAAATTTCAAATTTAGAAATTCAAGTTCGAATTACGTCAAACGACGTTCGTTTTTAACCAAATTTTACAGGAAGGACTTAAAATATATATATAAGACCTGTATCGGGTGCCGGAACCAAAATATGGGCCCAATACCATCGCTTTCTAATCAGATTTCATTTCAAATTTCCTTAAATATTTTTAGAAAATAATTTTACTAAAAAATTTATTTCTCAGGCTTGGGCCCTCGGAATTCGATTCCGGGCATACGCCCAAGTCCCATATTTTCCTACCGACCCTCTGGGACTGTCGAATCACAGGTCTTAGTCCGTTTAACCAAAATATTGACCGAAGTCAAATTTACTCATTTATAACCAAATTTCATCATTTTTCACAGAATTTCATATTTAAGATTTTCAGCTACACGTCCGGACTATGCACGCAAATCGAGGTGACTCTAAATGAGGTTTTCAAGGCCTCAAAGACACAGAATTCAATTAAAAATGGGTCATACAGTCTCCATCTCTAAAACAATCGTTCGTCCTCGAACGGACAGAAGAATGAAGTACGTGAATCAGGGAAAAGATGGGGATAACAGCTCCGCATATCGGACTCGGACTCCTAGGTCGATGGCTCAGGAGGCTGACCTCTCCACTCAACATGAACAGAAGGAAAACTCTTCAACCTCAACTGACGAACCTACCAGTCTAGAATAGCCATCAACTCCTCTTTATAAGACAGGTCCCTCTCCAACTAGACAGTGCTGAAATCTAACACGTGGGATGGATTGTCGTGATATTTCCGAAGCATGGAAACATGAAACACTAGATGCACGACTAATAAGCTCGACGGCAATGCAAGTCTATAAGCCACCTCTCCCACTCGATCAAGAATCTCAAATGGACCAATGAACCTAGGGCTGAGCTTGCCCTTCTTCCCAAATCTCATCACGCCCTTCATAGGAGGCACTCGGAGCAATACCCGCTCACCGACCATGAAAGCCACATCTCAAACCTTGCGATCTGCATAGCTCTTTTGCCTGGACTAAGCTGTACGAAGCCTCTCCTGAATGACCCTGACCTTGTCCAAGACCTCTTGAACCAGATCGGTACCCAACAACCGAGCCTCTCCCGGCTCAAACCATCCAACCGGAGACCGATGCCGCCTACCATATAAAGCCTCATACAGATCTATCTGGATACTCGACCGATAGCTATTATTTTAGGTAAACTCTGCTAAAAGTAAAAACTGATCACATGAGCCTCCAAAGTCAATAACACAAGCTCGGAGCATATCCTCCAATATCTAAATAGTCCACTCGAACTATCCGTCCGTCTAGGGATGAAATACTGTGCTCAACTCAACCTACGTGCCCAACTCTTGCTGAACTGCTCCCCAAAAATGTGAGGTAAACGATGTACCTTGGTCCGAAATGATAGACACGGGCACACTATAAAGGCGAACAATCTCCCAAATTTAGATCTCACCTAACCTCTCAGAAGAATAGAAGACTGCCACAAGAATGAAATGCACTGACTTGGTCAGCCTATCAACAGTGACCTATACTGCGTCGAACTTCCTCCGAGGCGGCTGGAGTTCAACAACAAAATCCATAGTGATCTGTTCCCACTTCCACTCGGGAAGCTCAATCCTCTAAAACAATCCACCAAGCCTCTAATTCTCATACTTAACCTGCTGAAAATTCAAACACCGAGCCACAAATGCAACAATATCCTTCTTTATTATATGCCACCAATAATACTGTCGCAAATCCTGATATATCTTTGCAGCTCCCGAATGAATAGAGTACCTGGAGCTATGGGCATCCTCTAAATCAACTCTCGAAGCCCGTCCATATTAGGCACACAAACTCGACCCTACAATCTCAAAACTCCATAAACTGTATAAGCCCCTGAACCTGTGGGCAAAACTAACATCAGTGTCATAGTCAGAGCGTTCTTGAGCTTCTAAAAGCTCGCCTCACACTCGTCTAGCCATCTAAGCTGGGCACCCTTCTGGGTCAACCTGGTCATCAGGGCTACGATAGAGGAGAACTCCTCTACAAACCGATGATAGTAGTCTGCCAATCCTAAGAAACTCTGAATCTCTGTAGATGATAATTGTCGAGGCCAATTCTTGACTGCCTCAATATTCTTCGGATCAACCTGAATATCCTATGCTGATACAATATGACGCAGGAATGCAACTTACCTCAACCAGAACTCACACTTCGAGAACTTAGAATATAACTGACTATCCTTAAGAGTCTGAAGAACCACTCTGAGATGCTGCTCGTGCTCCTCCTGGTTACGGAAATATATCAAAATATCATCAATGAAGACTTTCAGGAACGAGTCCAAATAAGGCCTGAACACTCGATTTATCAAATCCATAAAAGCTGCTGGGGCATTTGTCAACCCGAATGACATAACCAAGAACTCATAATGCCCGTACCGAGTGTGGAAAGCTTTCTTAGGGACATCGGATGCCCTAATCCTCAACTGATGGTAGCCAGACCTCAAGTCAATCTTTGAAAATACCTTGGCACCCTGAAGCTAATCGAACAAATCATCAATCCTCAGTAATGGATACTTATTCCTGATTGTAACCTTGTTCAACTGCCGGTAATCAATGCACATTCTCATCGAACCATCCTTTTTCTTAACAAATAACACCGGTGCTCCCTAAGGCAAAATTCTGGGTCTAATGAAACCCTTCTCAAGCAAGTCTTGCAACTGCTCCTTCAAATTTTTCAACTCTGGCGAGGCCATGCGATACGAAGGGATAGAAATAGGCTGAGTGCCTGGAGCCAAATCAATGCAGAAGTCAATATCCCTGTCGGGTGGTATCCTCGGCACATCTGAAAGGAATTCCTTAGGAAACTCAGGAACCACGATCATAGAATCAATAGAGGGAACCTTAGCACTAGAATCACGAACATAAGCCAAATAGGCCAAACACCCCTTCTCGACCATACGTCGAGCCTTCACATAAGAGATAATGTTATGGGTAGGATGACCAAGAGTCCCTCTCCACTCTAAACGAGGCATACCCGGTAAAGCTAAGGTTATAGTCTTGGCATAGCAATCCAAGATAGTGTGCTAAGGTGATAACCAGTCCATCCCAAATATAACATTGAAGTCGACCATGTCTAAAAGCAATAAATCTACACGAGTCTCGAGACCCCCAATCACCATAATACAAGAACGATGGACTCGATCAACTGCGATAACATCACCCACTAGTATAGACACATAAACAGAAATACTCAACGAATCACTAGGCATGACTAGATACAGTGCAAAATAAGATGACACATACGAGTAGGTAGACCCTGGATCAAATAACACTGAAGCATCTCTATCACAAACCAGAATCGTACATGTAATAACTACATCTGAAGCCTCAGCCTCGGTCCTGGCTGGGAGAGCATAACATTGGGGCTGGGCCCAACCATCCTGAACTACCTCTTTGGGACGTCCTGCAACTGGCAGGCCTCCACCCTTGGCGGCCTAAGCTCCACCTCTAGCACCTCTACCTACACCTCTAGCACTTCTACCCCTACCTCTAGCTGGCTGGGTAGCCTGTGGAGCACCGGTTCTTGAACCATAGCACGGGAACCTTGATGCGGAGAACTGCTCGAAGCTCGAGGGAAATACCTAGCAATGTGCCTCGTGTCGCCACAAGTAAAACAAGCCCTCGGCTGATGGCCCTAGAAACTCTGAAGTGGTGGTGCATTGATAGGTGTTGGTGGTGCACTGAAGGACTGCTGATCGGGATACTGCATATAACGACCACGGCTACCTGAAGCACCATAATAAACCTGAAGAGCTAACTGAAATGGCCTAGGAGGATGGCCTCGACTATATGAATATCTACCTCCATGCGAGGTAGCACTAAATATGCCTGAATGACGAGGCCTCTTATCCGACCCATAACCACCTCCCTATGACAGAATAATCTCAACTCTGAGGGCCATATTGGCCGCCTCCTGAAAAGTGATCTCACTCCCGGCCTCCTTGGCCATCTGAAGACGAATCGGCTGAATAAGACCGTCGATAAACCTCATCACCCTCTCTCTCTCGGTAGGAAGTATGACAAGATCATGGCGAGCTAAGTCGATGAACCTGGTCTCATACTAGGTGACCGTCATGGAACCTTGCTGGAGGCGCTCAAACTACCTGCGATAGGCCTCTCTCTAAGTAATCGGGAGAAACTTCTTCCGAAAAAACACTGAAAACTGCTCCCAAGTCAAAGACGGTGACCCGGCAGGCCTAGCCAAACAGAAATCCCTCCACCAAGTCTTGGCAGATCCTGGCAAACGAAATGTAGCAAAATCGACCCCATTGGTCTCAACAGTGCCCATGTTCCTGAGAACCTCGTGGCAGCTATATAGGAAATCTTGGGGATACTCAGAAGAAGTACTGTTGAAAGTATAGTGAAGAGCTTGGTCAACCTATCCAGCCTCCAGAAAGCGCCGGCAGACATCGCTGCTCCATCGCCGGTCTGAGCCACTACACTCGGCTGAACTGCTCCAACTATCTGAACCGCTGGAGTCTGAATCTGGGGAGCTACCTGCTCTAGAGTGTGCATAGTAGGAGCCTGGGCCCCTCCTCCATCCTGAGAAGTGGCTGGTGCTACAGAAAGTAAGCCTGCCCGGGTGACGCTCTCCAGGAGCCCCACTAATCGGACAAGAGCGTCTTGAAGAACTAGGGTAGCAATAAACCTCTCTGGGACCTGAGCTGGGCACACCTAGACTATTAAGGCTGGAACCTCCTCCTCAAAATCAACTTGAGGCTCTGCCACTGGTGCTGTTTCTCGGGACTGAGCTCTGCCCCTACCTCAGGTTCTAGCACGGCCTCGGTCCTTGCCCCTAGTGGGAGCTACTTGATAACTATGAATTGTGCATGTTTTATACCCATTCTTACCTAAGCTTTATGCATAAACTACGCTTGATTAGTCTTGAATTGCTTACAAGTTGCGCTTGATTGCAGGTTTGAGCGACTAGATGATGAATACCACAAATCGGCTCAAAGAAGGAGTGAAACCTGCCAAGCGCCAAAAGA
>MU670798.1:0-27286 GCA_026770625.1 Nicotiana glauca
TTATTATTATGATTCATGCTAGTAAATTGACAACAGGATGTTTTTATTCATGAAAATGGTGAGTAACTTGGCTTGTCTAGCTACCACGAGTAGGCGCCATCACGATCCCGATGGTGGGAAATCCGGGTCGTGACAAACGAAGAAATTATTTAATGACTATATAAGTCCCTTTAATTTAATGGAGATTTTATTTATTAAAATTTAGACAATATCTATTCTAATTATATAGAATAGGATAATAAAATCATTGTGATAATTCCAAATGTAACATAGAAAAATTAACGAAGTGACAAATAAATTTTTTAATATTGATCGCGCATCGCGCGAGTACGACTACTAGTTTTAAAGA
Source organism: Nicotiana glauca (assembly GCA_026770625.1). Classification (NCBI taxonomy): domain Eukaryota; kingdom Viridiplantae; phylum Streptophyta; class Magnoliopsida; order Solanales; family Solanaceae; genus Nicotiana; species Nicotiana glauca. The sequence goes on from MU670798.1 coordinate 350, forward strand.
AGAAAAAGAGATATTGAGTGAAAACAGGTAAATGTTGGCGCAGTTACGCTTTGAACAGTGGTACTGTTAATTAATCATGCCTATTATGGGTGTTCATGGTTCGGTTTGGATCGATTTTTCCCTAAAAAGAAACCAAACCAAGTAAGTCGGTTTTTCAAACATTAGAACCAAACCAAACTAATTAATTCGGTTTTTCTTGATTCGGTTTATGTCGGTTTTTCGGTTATTTCGGTTATTTATCGATTTTTTCTTAAATATAAGACATATACAACCAAACACATATTCCGGCGACCACATTTTCAATGTAACACTATCAAATCAATTGCCCTTTGAGAAATCTATTATTTACAAAGTTATATTGATGATAATTGAATCAAATAGTGATGAATAATTTAAGGACTCAATTAAAAATATGTTATTTTTAATACGAAGTAGATTCTTACACTAAACAAAAGAAAACTACCAATTAAACTAGAATGTAAAGGTAAAGAACTATATTAAAAGTGCAAACTATTAACATTTACCATAATTTTTTTGATACTTTGTATAACAATATACATATATATAAGTGTAATAATAAATTTGAAATAACTACTCCTATAGTCGGTTTGGTTCGATTTTTTTTTATTAAAACCAAACCAAACCAAATTTGATCGGTTTTTAAAATGCAAAACCAAAACTAAACCAAACCAAAAAGTATCGGTTTTTTTGGTCGGTTTTGTTTGATTTTCGATTTGGTTCGGTTTTTCGGATTTTTATGAACACCCCTATGCCTATATTATGGTTTCATATATCTGCCGAATCAGACTGCTTAACTGATCTGTTGATGTTGTGGGATCCACGCGGCCTTGAGTTTGGATTCTACTGAAAAAGAAATGTTTCTTTTTGTGGAAAAATGAATCTTTTTAAAGTAGAATTCAGTTACCAGCTTTGCTTTTTTAAGTTGAATTCAGTTACCAGCTTTCATAAATTTATGAATATCACTCATTAGTTTACTGCACATTACTCGAAAGAATATTACTCTAAGTGTTCAATTTGCTTTTTTATTTTGGTTCAAAATAACTGTCCACTTATGTAATTAAGAAAAAATTCAATTTGTTTTTATAAAATAAACCCTATGTACATATCCCTAAAAAATTTTCTTTCTCCTCACATTAAATGTTTAATTAGGAGTAGTTTAGTCATAGTAGGTATTTTTGTATAAAATTTAATATTTTCTTAATGAGCGTGCTAAAAACAAATTGGACATTTATTATGAACCGAGGGAGTACAACACAAGTAAAAGGACAAAGTTGTTGGCAGTCAGGAGTTTCATTTTCATGCAATGATCATAAATGGTTTTTTTTTTTTTTGGTAGCATAAATGGTTTCAATTATTATGAGGTTGGATCACATGATGGATTGAACTTAATTACCGTAACCTCTAACTTGACATGCATAGAATTGATGAGTACTAGTACACATTTTGTTTTATTCTATATGGAGTATTATTTATTTGATGAGTCAAATAATACATTCTTTAACTACAATTGTTTTGTATAATTCTTTTAATATTTTCAAGTTTTAAAATTTATTGTATAAGAGTTATAGATTGTATGTATTTCTGATTATGTGATTCCATGTGAGAAAAGATTAAGAACATAATGTTCAAATTGAGACAAAACAAATAGAAGGTTTGATCTTCATACTCCCAAGTTCCAGTTCTTGCTCTTTTCGAAACGAAAGAAGAAAAGTAGAACATTGATTAAATGAATAATTTCGATTTATGTGAATAGTCTAGCGACCTTATTTGTTTTTAAAAAAAAGGTAAAATTAAAAAAAGGACACGCCCAGTGGGACTCGAACCCACAATCGCTTGATTAGAAGTCAAGCGCCTTATCCATTAGGCCATGGGCGCTTGTTGATTACCATAGCACTTTGTTTTATAATATATTACTAGCATGAACTTTTCAACCACTCTTCTAATTCAATCAAAATCCTGGTGCAAATAGTTCTTTCTTCTATCAGCATTTAGTTTAGACCTCTTTTATCGTATGACATTTAATGTCTTGAGATATTTGACACTATCTGACTTTGTTATAAGCAATGTTTTAAAAGGTGGGGCAATAGGCGAGGCGTTTTACCTTTGACGAGGCGAGGCGTAAGTCCTGAAATATGGAGTGTAAGTCCCACGGATCTTTAAATTTTACTAATTTCAAGAATTTTAAGATAGTACAAAATAAAAAATAATTATAAAATTACATCAAACTCACAAAATTATAACAAATAATCTATTTAAAATATTTATAAATTATAGTTCGACTATGAATAATACGAGAAGTATGACATATATCATAATATGCAAATTGGTTGCAACGTCGTTACAACTCAAATATCAAAAGTAATGTATTCGATATAAAATCTTATATGTATCTCTTAAGGAGTAATAAATCTTGAAAGAATTTCAATACTATAATTTGATATTTTACTTAAAATACTCCTTTTATTTAATATAAAAATTTTTATTTGAAAGAGAATTTACGTAAAAACATAATTCATAATTTAAATATGATTCTATAGTATCATTTATTTTTAAGTTTTAACAAATTAATAAACTGACAACTAATTTATCATACAATATCATAATAACTAATTATTTATAAATAGTTACTAGCTAATATTGTGATATTAAGTTAATAAGTACTGTATCTTGTAACCGTGAAAAAAATAATATTTAAAAAAATAATTATAAAAAATTTATGGACTATTATATAGTAAAGACATAACAAAAATAAATAAATACTTTCGAAAAGAAAGATCTATTTAAAATTTACTAACATAGCAGTCTTAGTCAATAACGTGCAATAATTTTTATTTTAATTATGACATAAAATACTCTCAACTTAATGATTTATGATTAAGGAAAAAGTAATTTTGAATAATCAATGATTTGGTAAGAAAATTTGAAGATTTACAAGTTTAGTTACATACAATTGCATAAAGTTCTATTAGGCGAGCCCAGTACCCTGCGTTGGGCGTGTCCGGGGCATAAGCTCCAGTGGCCGAGGCATAAGTCTCACAGAACTAAGCCCCCCACATAAGTCCAGGGGCGTTTTACGAGTGCTCCGCTCCGGGACGAGTCCCAATTCTGCCTTTTAATACAGAGGTTATAAGAACATTTAAGTTGTATCAAGTTTTCAAAAGCCATTTTTATTAGGGTGAGCGTTTGGGATAATTTGAATTGGATATGAAAATCTCGGTTTGAATTTTGATTTTCGGTTTGATCGAATTTTTTAAGTTCGATTTCGGATTAATCGGTTTCGATATTTTGATTTTGAGCCTATAAATTGAGTTGTTTCTTCTTATTACAAAAATTAACATGCAAATGAAGTATTCATGTTAAATTGCCTAAAAATTTCTCAATTTCACCGAATCATCCAAATAAATAAAGTATTCAAGTAATGAAATCATTATCAAGAAGTGCAACAAAGATATTAATAAGCCCAGTAAAATTAGCTATAGTAAAATTATGTCCAAATAAGAAGTATTTAGACAGTGACTTAGTAATAACATTAAATATATGAGTTAATATATGATGGATAGGATACTGGACTTATTACTATTGACATATGGTTAATGGAGTAATGTCTAATGTGTAGCACTAAATATAAAGTATAAAAAATTCTAATTTTCGAATATCCAAAAAGCCAAAATACGAAATCCAACATCCAATCTGAAATCTAAAAATTTAAAAATTAGGAAATCAAATTCGTAATCCGAAAATCCACATAAAAAATCTAAAAAAATTCGAATATTAATTTAGATTTTGAGTTTGTCCTAATTATAATACCCACACTTATTTTTCATTAATAATTCAAATATGCATGATTATTTACTTGGAGGTGTCCTACAAGACTACGCATATTAATAAATGATAATGTACGAGAGTGGTTGGAGGCTTGGAGTATAATATGTCACATTCTTTTCAAGGCATAAATTCTCGTCTACTGAATATTTATGAGAGAGAGAAAGGCATGGGATTAAGAAAATGGTTTGTGATGAAGAGAGTGAGGGGTCGTTTGATATAATTATGGGATAAATCAGGATATTCTATGGGGTTGAGATATTCCACAGCATTAGTTATCCCAATTTTCATATGGAATAGTTAATCTCACCATTTTATATAAAATTTATCCAAGAATTAGTTATTATTTATAAATAAAAATTGGATATATACAATATTAAATTTTATCCCGAAATTATTATCTTTATCCTCTTACCAAACGACGCTAAGGAAGCTGCCTTGGGTGTAATCTTGCAAGGATCATGTTGGGATTTTCAAACTTAAGTTTTGGAATCATCTAAAATCTGATTGGGGCTAGGACAGCTGTTGTGTTTTTACTTATTTTGAAATTTAGTTACTTTTTCTCACAAGGTTTTGGAGCTCGAGAAGAGGCAATTTTTTAGGGAGTTTTCATCTGCTTCACTGGGGTAAATATATTTTTACACAAATTTAGTTGTTATTTGTGATTCCATCTTTTTTCAGCATTTAGTTGATGAATCTAAGTAAGTGTTAGATTATATGAGTCCACCAAATAATAGAGTACCTGGTCCTCTACAAGATTCTGCTGAGAATGCTAATAAAACAATATGTAAATAAGGCAGAGGATTTTTACGTAGAATAATCCTACACAAGGGGATCAAAAAATCACGACCTATACCTGTAGGCTTTCAACTTCACTAACTTGTAAAACCTATTACAAGCCACTTTGCAATGACTCCATTACAAAGAATTTACTCAACTAACTTGTGGTACTCTTACCATAAGTCACTTTATAACTATCCTAGTTACAAAGACTTTTTCGAACTTGTGATGCTTTCACCACAAGCCACTTTGTAACTCTACGATTACAAAAAACTTTTACTTATGACTAAACCTAGTCATAACATAAACTCAAGGAGTTTACGGATTTACGAGAGGATTCCTAATCAACCGCTTCTATCTAAGCAGTTTAGGAGATACAATAAGTACAATCACAAAGTTACAACTCAACTAGGACAATAATAAGCTATCTTTAGGAAGTGGTCCGTAGTTGCGTTTAACATTGTTCTTCAAGCTTGTGAGGATTGATTTTTCTGTTTTGGCAAGAAGCTTGAATAAGAAACTGAAACATTCAAGTGATGTTTTGTATAAACTCATTGAAGGTACACCTTGATCACATCACTTGAAATGATGTGAGCACTTTAGTTGGTCAGAGAATGAGTGGGCCCTGGAAACAATGCAGTGCGGCAGAAACAGTGCAGGCAGTCACTTCGTTTCCAGTTGTGTCCAATTGACTTTGTACTGCTGTGAGGAATCCACAAGAGTATCACGTCCTTGTTTGGGTTCCTAGCTCCTGAAGCTGTATTAGTTCACCTTTAGCTGGAATCCTTTATGCTTGCAGTATAGTCCAATTAGATCAGGTTCCCTATATGGTTATTAACAGTAAGTTTGTTAGAGCATCAAAACATAGGACAAGAACATTTAAAACTTATCAATTTTCCCCTTTTTGATGATAACAAACTTAACATTTAGAGCAGTAAGAACCAGATTTAATAACAGGAAAAACTTGGTGGTTCCCCTTGACTCTATGCCCTTTCGCAACATATGTGTTCCCCCTGAGTTGATGGCATGTTATTCATTTATTTTTTTCCCTTTTGGCATCATTAAAAAAACAAAAACATAATAACAACACAAAGAAGTCCAACTTAGCTAACTCATGCCACATATGTGCACACAAGCATGATGGAGAATAAAAACACAGAAGTATAATAAAAGAGGATAGAATTGATATTAATAAAACTTTAATATGCCTTTGCTTTAAAAAGCAAAAAGGCATCATTGGACTTGTTAAAATGGGAGCAGTAATGTTTCATCCCAACCACACATAAAAAATAAAAAAAACATCTACCAAAGCATCAAAGAAAAACTTAACAAAATTTCCAAAAACTGGTCACTGAAGGGGTACTTAGGGGGCACTCGGAGTAAAAGGCTTGGAAGCTGCAACAAGTGTTTGAAGAACGACGTCTATTCGGGCATTCCCCGACTTTTGCTCACTGGGCAGTTCTGCTTTCAGTTTCTCTACTTGCGCCCTGAGATCAACATTCTCCTTTCTCAAACGAGCCACTTCATCATTTGACACCGGAACCCCTTGGGCTTGCTGACCTTCTAGGATAGCATTCCTGTCCTTCAATCGACGAATTTCCTTAGCTGCACTGTTCTGAGCATTAATAAGCTGTGAGGCGGTTGATGTACTTCCTATTCCCCCATTCTTTTCGATGAACTCGCATCCTTCCAAAATCGTCTGTGATAAAGTCTGCTTCCTAGTTCCCACTTTGCCTGTCCCCAATGGAACTTCAAAGAATTTGAATACTTGAGTAAGTAGGAACCTATAGGGAAGGCCATGATTACCATCTTTGAAGGTGGAAACCTTTTGCATATGTTCAATCATAATAGCAGGCAGACTCACATGAGTAAAACTGTCCAGTTGCTCCATCAAGAACATGCCGGACTTAGATGTTACTAACCTCCTCTCAGCTCGAGGCAATATAACTTTGTTGACCAATTCGAACAACAGCTGATAGACAGGGAGTAGCACTTTCTTATGGATCTGGTCCCCCTTCTGGTTTTCATTTTCTTTTACCACGGTATTTCTGAAGTTAAACTGACACACATCTTTCACACTTGACACACCAGTTGTAGGAACTTTAAGAATCTCTCCAAGCAACTTCACATCGAACATAATGTCCACTCCATTGACCAAAGCACAAATATGATCAGTCTCAATGGGAAAGAGGCTTGCAAAGAAGCTTTGTACCTCATCCTCATATACCTTAGGGGCATTAATTTGAAATAGATGCGCCCAACATTGAAACTCGACCATTTCCAGAATTTGGCTCATACCCGCCATCTTAGAGATTGCTGGGTCAAGCGTATGCCCTATCATAACTTTTTGATGCCTCAGGCGTTCAGAGCCAAGGGTGACTTCATTTTGCATTCTCTTCACAGAACCAGGTTCTTCAAAAAATTTAGATTTGCATTTGCCGAACTTCTCTCCACTGAATTTTCCTTTTTCCTTGGATTTGACTAACACACCCTTATTAGACATCGATAACTCACTCACCACCTCCTTCATCTTGAACCTAGAGGTTGACCTTTTCTCTATTAAAGCAGGCTTCTTCTTTTTCGAAGACCGTCTGACAAGTGAACCAGGTTCATCTGGGGTTTCCTCTTCTACCTCTACGATAGGGATTGCCTCACTACTTACAGGAACACCGTCTCTCACCAACTTTCTCCTTTTATTTTTACTAATCTTCTTGCTCTTTTGAAGGGCAGAATCGTAGGCCACCTTAACTTGAAGCCTGGTTGTAGGTTGCTTGGTTTCAGACTCAGGAGTGAACACAACCCTCCGCTTACTTATGAATGCATCAAGAGACACATTACCTAGGTCTTCTTCATCTCTGGATCTCGTTTCAAGTGCTTGAATTTCCAAGGGCACAACAGTGAATGCACGAATAGAACTGTGCCGGGAATAAAATCCCTGACTTGGGTCCTCCGGAGAGGGATCAGGTTCGTCATACGATTCCCCAGTAGTATTTGCTAATTCATCCTCTTCAACATGTACAATAGCCCCTTCGTCCTTTACACTTTATACCTTGTCTTTTTGAGAGATGATCTCATACAGTACACCATCTGCAGACACCACAAACACGGTTACAACATTTTTCGCTTCCTCAAATGGTTCTACTACCACCATGGAATCAGTAGCAATGATGGCAGAACTCTTTGTGACCTTAGCGTTTTGACCTTGTTCGCCACTTCATCTTTGATTAGTGGGAGTCTCAGTCGGAGCAGTAGTTTTAAGGTTTTATGAGTTAGGAAGAGACTGGGAAATTGAGTGAGGTGTGACAGTAGCGGTAGGGGTAATTGTGGGTGAGGAAGGCTCAGTGGGAGCGGAAGGCTCCATAGATTGATCGGTAGGAGTGACGACAGAGGCAGGGATATCGAACGTTGTCTCAACTATTGAGAAAGTGGTGTGATGATGCTTTCGGGAAATTATAATGTAGGACTTATGGTTAGAAAAAGAAGAAAACAAGGGTTTTTAAGAGAAGAGGATAATTATAAAGAGAGAGGAATATGCACCGATTTTGAAATGGCAGTTGGGCATGGAGAATCGCGATATTTTAGAGGGAGATGGAACGATTTGAAATGAAGAGACGTGATAGCAGGATCTGAAAAGTTGAATGACATGGCAGTTGTGTTTTCGTACCCTTTTTACGACATGTATTAAAGGATGCACAGAACTACTAACCTTTGGTACAAGAACCAGGTTCTTGATCTTTTTTTTGTTGAAATAATCAATCCTCTTTTATCATTCATACACTGCATCTACAACTTCTATACTCATCATGCGTGTTTACCTGCAACGGTATTGAAGTGAGTTAGACATGGCCAAAAAAACTTTTAGCCAGTTATTTCTTCATGGTGATTTTCATATCCCGATAAAGAAGAATCAGGTTCTCAATTGGGCTTTAAAAGTCCCAACTTCACTGTGTTTCTTTGAAACTGTTACCTGCTTAGCGCCTTGGTGAAAATGTCTACAATTTGATCTTTTGTGATGCAGAACTTCATACATATCAGCCCTTTATCCACGTTGTCCCTCAAAAAGTGATGCCTCACATCAATATATTTTGTCTTTTTGTGTTGAACTGGATTCTTGGCCATGTTGAGTGCATTGGTATTGTCACATAGAAGGGGAACACTCTTAGTGAGTACCCCAAAGTCCTCCAGTTGCTGCTTGATCCATAAAAGTTGAGCACATCAGGATGCTGCGGCTATATATTCAGCTTCAGCTGTTGAAAGAGCCACTGAATTTTGCTTTCTTGTGCCCCAAGAGATAAGACATGAACCTAAGAAGTGGGCCATTCCATAAGTGTTTTTCCTGTCCACAAGATAACCTGCATAACCTGATCAACATACCCAATCAAATTAAAACTGTCACCTGATAGATAATACATCACCAAGTCTTATGTTCCTTTGAGATATCTTAGTATTATTTTGACAACCTTCAAGTGAGATTCCTTGGGATTTGATTGAAACCTCGTACATAGCCCCACACTAAAAACGATATCAGGTCTGCTTGTAGTGAGATAGAGGAGAGACCCAATAATGCCTCTATACATGGTTTGATTCACAGGCGACCCAGTTTCATCCATGTCCAGTCGAGTGGCAGTAGCAATGGAAGTGTCTATCACCTTTTATGCTTCCATGTCAAACCTCTTCAAGAGCTCCCTGATGTACTTTTGCTGACAAATGGATATACCCTTTGGGGACTGTTTTACTTGAAGGGCCAAGAAGAAGTTTAGTTCCCCCATCATGCTCATTTCAAATTCATTTCCCCTGAGTTTTGCAAATTCTTCACACAGAGAATCAACTATTGCTCCAAAGAGGATATCATCAACATAGATCTGAACAATGAGCATGTTCCTTCCTTGTTTCTTTAAGAAACGAGTGTTGTCAGTTTTCCCTCTTTTATAGCCATTTTCCAAGAGGAACTTTGACAACCTTTCATACCAAGCTCGAGGAGCCTACTTTAGCCCGTACAAAGCATTGTCCAGTTTGAATGCATATTCAGGGTGCTCATGACATTCAAACCCTAGAGGTTGCTTCAGATAGACTTCTTTCTTAAGGAGTCCATTCAGAAATGTACTCTTGACATCCATTTGGAACAAGGTGAATTCCATATGAGATGCAAAAGCGATTAGAATTCTAATAGCTTCCATGCAAGCCACTAGAGCAAATGTTTCATCATAGTCAATCCTTTCCTCCTGATTGTAACCTTGGACCACTAGCCTAGCCTTATTCCTTGTGGTAATTCCATGTTCATCGAGCTTGTTTCTGAATACCCACCTGGTTCCTATAATGGTTTGATCTTGGGGTCTAGGTACTAGGTGCCACACACTGTTTCTCTCAAGTTGATGTAACCCGTCTTGCATGGCTGTAATCCAATCTGTATCTTTCAAGGCTTCCTTGATATTTTGGGCTCTATCAGGGAGAGAAAGGCTGATAAAGTAAGTAAATTTCTGGCTCTTGACCTGGTTTGTACTCTGAAATCTAGAGGAGTATTAATGTTGTCCATTTGATGAGAGCTTTGGTGTCTCTAGTTAGACGCCTGAGGTTTGTTATGAGAGGAAGAAGATATCTTTAGCTAATTTTCCTCTATCCTATCCTCAGGTGCTAGTGGAGTTCCCTGAACAATATCAACCACTCTTTCTTCAGCTTTAGTGGTTGTAATTGAAGTGCTTGGTTCTTTTGAAGATGAGGCAGCATTGTCTTCATTTGGTTCCTTTACTTGACTCATCATATCTGCCTTTCCATTTGTCATGTTAATGACTTCACCAGGGACTAGTGAGGGTTCTCCATCTTGATCTTCCTCAGCACTCTTCTCACAAGATGGACAAGACTCATAAAAAATACATTGGACACTTTCTTCAACACATTGAATCCGCTTATTATATATCTTGTAAGCCTTGCTTTGAGAAGACTAGCCCAGAAATATTCCTTTATCACTCTTGGCATCGAATTTACCAAGTTGATCCTTTCCATTGTTAAGAACATAGCATTTGCACCTAAATGTTCTTAAGTGAGTCAGCTTGGGTTTCCTTCCATTTAGCAATTCATATGGGGTTTTTTTCAGAAGTAATCTGATCATGCACTTGTTCACCAAGTAGCAAGCAGTGTTGACAGCTTCAGCCCAGAAGTTCCTTGTAATTCCACTGTAGCATTGTTCTTGCCATTTCTTCCAGAGTTCTGTTCTTCCTTTCTACTACTCCATTTTGCTGGGGAGTTCTGGGAGCTGAAAAGTTGTGAGTGATGCCATTTTCATTGCAGAATTCATCAAATTTGACATTGTCAAATTCTGTCCCATGATCTGATCTAATGCATGCGACTCTAGACTCCATCTTCACCTGATTTTCTTCACAAAGGCCACAAACACCTCGGCAGTTTCATCTTTGGTTCTGAGAAACATAGTCCATGTGAATCTGGAGTATTCACCCATGATTACGAAGATGTATCTTTTTCCTCCTCTACTTTACACTCTCATAGGTCCACACAGATCCATATGTAAAAGCTCTAGTGGCTTTGAGGTGCTCACATCTTTTTAGACTTGAAAGAGGACTTCACATGTTTTCCTCTAGCACAGGCATCACAGAATTTTTGCATCTTGAATTGTGATATAGACAGACCATGGACCAGGTCCTTCTTAATTAGTTTGTTCAGAAGAGAAAAACTTGCATGGCCCAGCCTTCTGTGCCATAGTTCAGCATCATCATCAACAACTTTTAGACATCTCAGATTACCACTCTGTAAGGACTCGAAATCAGCAACATAGATGTTCTTGTATCTTTTGGCCACAAGTACTATTTCATCAGTCACAAGATCAGTGACTGTATATATTTTGGACAAGAATTCCACCTTGTTTCCTTTATCATAGATTTGAGAAACACTCAAGAGTCTGTACTTAAGCCCGTTGACATAGTACACATTTTCAATAGAATGAGTGAGTGACTTCCCAACTTTTCCAACTCCAAGAATGTACCCCTTTTTTCCATTGCCAAAGGATATACTCCCTTCTTGCAGGGTTTTTAGTGAAAGAAAGTCCGTGGTGTTCCCAGTCATGTGCTTTGAACACCCACTATCTATGAACCATTATTGACCACTTCCTTTCACTGTTCCCCGCACAAGAGATTAAGAGTTAGTTTTAGGAACCCAAGCAAATTTGGGTCCCTTGTAGTAGGTAAGAGGATGAATAAGAGTTCTCTTGGTCCACACAGGTAATGTGCGTTTTTTGGAGTGGTACCTGGTCCCTCTTTTGTAGTCACCTTTTCAACAAACATTTTGTTTTTCTGAATCGATTGATTCTTGGCCTGGACATCTCCCTTGAAGTGCCCGTTGTTCCTATATTGGGTACAAGGCCAATTATCAGAGAAAATGATGTATTTGTTGTGAGGGTTGTGAGGAGTTTTCTCTCCTTGGAACCCTATTCCCTGCCTGTTTCCACAGTCATTAGTATGCAAGATAGTGGTAGCTTCTGAGGACCAGGTCCACTTTAGGGACTTTTCAAGATCATTCTTTACTCTTTCCAGATTAGTTTGGAGTTGTTCGTTTTTCTCAATCTCAACTCACATCCTAAATCTCATAGCTTTCACCTCATTTTCAAGCCTAATGTGTTCCTCACTGGCTATCTCCTTTACCTTTCCAGAATTTTCAGGTTTTGACTTAGTCTATGGTTTCACTACTGTTTCCCTTAGGTCTGTAATTTCTGCCAACAGATCACCCTTTTCTTTTCTGAGGATTTCAATGGTTTTCTTATGGTCAGCAACTACAACCACTAAGTCGTCTCTAGTTTATTCAAATTCCTCTAATTCTAAGGTCAAAGAATCTCTATCCTCCATAAGACTATGAAAAGCAATGATTAATACATCAGCTAAAGACATGAGTTTTTTTGGAGAAAAGGATTCAGATTTTTCTAAACATCCCTGAAGTTTACCTCTTTGTTGCTATTGTTTTCATCATCATCTGATTGAGCCATCAAAGCAAAAGTTGAGTCATATCCAATCTCCCCACCTTCAAATGCCATCATGGAACTATAACCAATATCAGGTTCATCTTCAGACTCACTAGAGGAATCCCCCCATGCTGCAAGAGCCTGTCTCATCATATTGTCAGCGGATCTTTTTCTCTTGAAGTCCTTGAAGGGAACCTAGTTTGTCTTAGCTGTTTTCTCATGGTAGTTCTTGGAGAATTCTTGTTTCAAGAGAGGACAGTCTTTCATGAAGTGTCCAGGCTTTCCACACTTGTAACAAAGATCACAGCTTTTTGGTCTGTTAGAGCCATCCCTTTTTATCGTTTCTCCATTTCTTCTAACCATATTCTGAAATCTTTTGGTTAAGTAAATCTTGTCACTTTCTTCCTCACTTGAATCATTGTTATCAACTTTAAGTACCAGGTTCCTTTCCTTCTTTGGTTCTCTTCTTTTACTGTCTATCTTTCTCTTCAGCTCATATGTCTTCACGTTTCCGATCAACTCTTCTATGGTCAGCTCCTTTATGTCCTTTGATTTAGTAATAGCATTCACTTTGCTTTCCTAAGAGATAGGCAAAAAGCTGAGAATTTTCCTAACTAGCTTGTTTCTGGGAATAGTTTTACCAAGTGAGTGTAACTCATTTATGATGGAGGTGACTCTTGTGTGCATATCTTGAATGCATTCATCGTCCATCAGTTTAAAGAGTTCATACTCGGTAGAGAGCATATCAATCTTAGACTATTTTACTTGTGTAGTTCCCTCATGAGCTGTTTGCAAGACTTCCCATATCTCCTTGGCAGTGTCACATGTAGAGATTCTATTGCACTCTTCAGGTCCTATTCCACACACTAGAATTTTGTTGGCACGAAAATTCTTTTCCACAGCTTTCTTGTCTGCTTCAGTACACTCTTTGCTAGTTTTGCCATTGAAAATGAAAGTTCCTCTAATACCTTGGTTGGAACATAAGGACCATCGTATATGATATCCCATAACTCAAAATCTTCAACCATGATAAAATCGTGCATTCTTGTTTTCCACCACCCATAATATTGTCTATTGAACTTGGATGGTCGGTATATATATTTACCCTCTTCAAAATTTGGTGGAGCAGCAATGAGGATCCTTCCTAGATGTTAGCCTGATAGGAGGAACCTGCTCTGATACCAATTGTTAGATTATATGAGTTCACCAAATAGTAGAGTACTTGGTCCTCTACAAGATTTTACTGAGAATGCTAATAAAACAGTATGTAAATAAGGCAGAGAATTTTTTCGTGAAAAAATCTCACACAGGGGGATAAAAAAACCACGACCTACACCTGTAGTCTTTCAACTTCACTAACTTGTAAAACCTATTACAAGCCGCTTTGTAATGACTCCATTACAAAGAATTTACTCTATTAACTTGTGGTGCTCTTACCACAAGCCACTTTATAACTATCCTAGTTACAAAGACTTTTACTAACTTGTGATTCTCTCACCACAAGCCACTTTGTAACTCTACAATTACAAAGACGTTTGCTTATGACTAAACCTAGTCATAACATAAACTTAAGGAGTTTACAGATTTAAAAGAGGATTCCTAATCAAACGCTTCTAGCTAAGCAGTTTAGGAGATACAATACAATCACAAAGTTACAACTCAACTAGGACAACAATAAGCTATCTTTAGGAACTGGTCTATAGTTGCATTCAACTTTGTTCTTCAAGCTTGTGAGGATTGCTTTCTCTATTTTGGCAAAAAGCGTGAGCAAGAAACTGAAACATTCAAGTAATATTTTGCATAAACTCATTGAAGGTACACCTTGATCATATCACTTGAAATGATGTTAGCACTTTAGTTGGTCAGAGAATGAGTGGGTGCTGGAAATAGTGCAGTGCGACAAAAATAGTACAGACAGTCACTTCGTTTCCAGCTGTGTCCAACTGACTTTGTACTGCTGTGAGGAACCCACAAGAGTATCAGGTCCTTGTTTGGGGTTCCTATCTCCTAAAGCTGTAGCAGTTCACCTTTAGCTCGAATCCGTTAAGCTTGCAGTATAGTCCAAGTAGGTCAGGTTCCCTGTCTAGTTCCTAACAGTAAGTTTGTTAGAGTATCAAAATATAGGGCAAGAACATTTAAAACCTATCAATAAGGATATTAAGGAATTTAGTAATAAGTTTTCAAAAATAAATTTTGAGGGTTTGAACCACGATTCGGAGTCAAAATTAGATAAAATTGGTATGGTTGGATTTGTATTGAATGGGTATTCGAAATTTGCAAGTTTGGTCGTATTCCGAAGTGCGGGCTCGAGGTTGACTTTGTATAATTTAACCAAGATCGTGGCTTTATAGTTTGGGCTTGTTTCCTATGGTTATTGATATTATTAAGTTGTTTTGGATAGATTTGAGTCGTCCGTAGGTTATTTTATGCGGGAATGACTTCTTACAGTTTTGATTTAGCTTGTTCGATGTAAGTATCTTGCCTAACATTGTGTGAGAAAAACTACACCTTAGGATTTGGTTTAATTGCTTATTTGTGTTATGTGTGAACGGCGTGTATACGAGGTGATCAGTGTGTACACGATCGTATGTGTGACTTTATGACCGAACTTGACCCGGGGTTGCTTTTATCATTTTATTTTTGATTGAGAGGTCTCTGTTTTACGTGATTTCACTGTGGTTGGTTACTTGAGTGTATGTTCCATGCTATAGATCATGTTTTAGGGTTTTAATTTCTTAATTGGTCAAGTTGGGAATTTGTGAGATTGTTGCTAATTTGATTTAGCTTTCATGATTATATGCCGAACACCCATCCACATTTCCTTATTGAATTTTTTGTAGCGACCCGACCGGTCGTTTCATGAGTTACAACCCTGTTTCCCCCATTTCTGCTTCTTTATATGTTTTTCAGCTATATTTCATCATATCATGTTGGTTGGTTTGGGTTCAAAGTGGTCTTGGAATGGAATGAGACACTTAGCCTCTAATTTAGAAGCTTAAGTTGGAAAAATCAACCGGATGTTGACATATATGTAAAAGATCTCGGATGTAAATTCTGATGGTTTGGATAGTTTCGTTAGGTAATTTTGGACTTAGAAGCGTGTTCGGAATGTAATTTGGAGGTCGTGGTAGAATTAGGCTTGAATTGGCAAAATTGGAAATTTGGAGTTTTTCGGTCGGCAGTGGAAATCTTGACATCAGTGTCGGAATGGAATTTCAGAAATTGGAGTAGGTCCGTAGTGTTATTTGAAACATGTTTGCAAAATTTCAGGTTATTTGGAGGTGATTTGATAGGTTTCGGCGTTGTTTGTGGAATTTTAAAGTTTCTAAGTTCACAGGTTTAAATTCGAGGTTGATTTGGTGTTTTGGTATTGTTTTGAGTGATTCGAAGGCTCGACTAAGTTTGAATGATGTTATGGGATGTATTGGCATATTTGGTTGAGGTCTCGATGGCCTCGGGTGAGTTTTGGGTGGTTAACGGACCAATTTTGGTTTTGGAAGTTGGCAGATTTTTTGGTATTTTATTGCAGAGAAATCCTTCTTCGTGTTCGTGAGAGGGCTCTCGCGTTCGCGAGAGGGATCTCGCGTTCGCGAGAGGGATCTTAAATTCGTCAAGGGGTGTTGAGAGGGGCAGCTAAGTTGTTCTTCGTTTTTGCGATGTAGTCCCGTACTCGCAAAGGTCCGTGAGTTTAAGGCTATGCGTTCGTGACCTGGGCATTGTGTTCGCGTAGAGTCAACGGTCAATTTGGACCTTTAGGCAAATTAGCCTATACGTTCGCGAGGAGTGTTCCGCGTTCGTATAGGGTCGAGTTGAGTGGTGTTCTCATTCGCGAGTAGGCCCTCACATTCACAAAGGAGGGAATTTTGGTCCGAGGAAGCTTGTGCTTTGCGAACGCGAGGGCACTACCACGTTCGCGAAGACGAAGTCATCTTGGCAAAATGTTTAAGTTCAAAAACGAGGGTTGAGTTCATAATTTCAAAATTCAATAAAGAGCTCGGGAGAAGGTTATTTTAGAGGGGATTTTCAGAGGAATAATTGGGGTAAATGTTCTTCACTTGTTTTTTGTTAAATTCCATGATCGTGTCTTGATTTTTAACATCTAAATTTGGAATTTGGGGTAAAAATTGGAGGAGAATCGGAGAGTTAATTTTAGGGATTTGGATGATCTTTTGATGTCGGATTTTGCTGACTTTGATATGGGTAGACTCGTGAGTGAATGGGCTTTTTAGTTTTGTAATTTTTATGGGATTTTGAGACGTGGGCCAGGGGCCGGGTTTGAGCCAAATTCGGGATTTTTGGTCTAATTTTATTATTTTCGTGTGGAATTCATTCCTTTAGTGTATATTGATGATGATATACTAATTTTGGTTAGATTCGGAGCATTTGGAGGCCGAATCGAGAGGCAAGGGCATCGTGGGTTAGAGTTGTGTTCGGTTTAAGGTAAGTAATGGGTGTAAACTTGTCCTGAGTATGAAACCCTAGATTACACATCGTTTCACTACTTTGAGGTGACACATAGATTAGATAACGATCATGGGGGCATGCACCATTGGGGATCGTGAATTGGTCTGCCCCGTAGCATCTATTAAGTTGCATATTTGACTAGAAACTATCTGATACTTACGTATTTTAGAAAGTATTACTATGTTGTAGGTTGAATGCCATATTTGGGCCTCGTGCCAAGCTGTTTGGACCCTTAGGGTCTTTTTACTATTGTTCCTCACTGTTTTGATTTAATATATGTACTCAGTCTTGCTATATTTTACTGATTTCATAACTAAGTCTTATTTACTCTTATTGATGAATAAAATGATATTTTAGGCTGAGCACCCTGTTTTACTATTAGCCCGAGTGGCTTTGAGAGGTTTCTGACTGAGCAAGGCCGAGGCCTTATGTTATGAGGATATTATGGGATCGGGCTGCACGCCGTAGCATGTTGTACTGATTTATGATATATGAAAGACCGATGGACTGATTTATTATGCCACGAGATGACTTGTTATAGCTCTTGGGCTATAGGAGCCCCTCCGGAGTTTGTACACCCCCAGTGAGCGCGAATACCTTGAGTGAGTGATATGATATTGCCCAAGGGGTTGATTTGAGTGATGATATGCCCGAGGGGGTGATTTGAGTGATGCTATGCCCGAGATGTGGTTTATTATACATGTGTTACGCGAGGGCTATTTATGATTTTCATAAATTTTACTCTAAACTTCATTGAATCTATGTTAAAACTGTTAGAAATACATTTTTCAAAGGATATTTACTGGAATTTGTTTTTAACGATATGATTTGACTTAAATACTATTTTGGAAACCTACTGTACTTACTATGGTGTTATGATGTGGATAATGTGTTTTCTTACTACTGAGTCTTTATTTACTTTTTTACTTACTGAGTTGGCGTACTCACATTACTCCCTGTACCTTGTGTATAGATCCAGGAGTTGCGGGTCGTGATAACGAGCGTTGATCTTTCATCCAGTGGGTCATTTGGAGTCGTCAAGGTAGCTGTATGGCGTTTGCAGCCTTGTTCTTCTCCCTCTTATCTTCCTTAGGTTATATTAGTGTTTTCCAGAGTGTGATAGTCTTGGTTATATTCAGACAGTCCTTAGTAGATGTTCGTGACTTGTGACACCCCGATGTCGGGCTTATGTTTGTTCCGCACTTGTTATATAGACTCATGTTATGGGATTTTATTTAATTAATAGCTTAAAACATCCTTATTTTGAAATATTATTTTGATTTGGGATTTGTGTCGACTGGCCTAGTTTTATGATAGGAGCCATCACGATCGGGTTGGTTTTAGGGTCGTGACAAGTTAGCATCAGAGCCTAGGTTACATAGGCCTCGCGGGTCATAAGAGGGTTTAGTAGAGTCTTGTAGATCGGTACAGAGACTTCTGCACTTATCTTTGAGAGGTTGCAGAACCTTTAGGAAAAACTTCACATTCTTGAATTCTTGTTGTGCGAATCTGTTGATTCTGGTAACTAAACTTCTATTATTCTATTCTCTCACATATGGTGAGGACACGTTCTACCGATCAGGACAGACGGCTACCAGTACCACCAGTCGGGATACCATTAGAGGCCAAGGTCACAGTTGAGGCCGTGGTAGGGGCAGAGGTGTAGCCTGCACATCAGCTAGGGCAGCTCATGCAGATCCACCAGCCACCCCAGTTCATGATCAGGTCCCAATTGTGGATGCGCCAGTAGGACCAACTCAGACACCGGCTATGCCTATTATTATCCCGGGCCTTCAGGAGGCCCTAACCTAGATTCTATTAGTGTGCACTGGCCTAGATCAAGCGGTCTCAGTTACTACGGCTGCAGCTGCTTCTCAGGTCGGGGGAGACACTCAGACTCCCGCCGCTCGCACACCCAAGCAGGTTGTTCAGGGACTGTAGACACCAAAGACACCTCCAGCCCAACCGATTGCAGTTGCTCAGGACTATGTAGCTCCTGTTATGCCATAGGATGAGCAACGCAGATTGAGGTTTGGTAGACTCCAGTATCCATCATTTAGTGGGGCTGAGGGTGAGGATGCACAGGGTTTCTTGGATAAGTGTCAGAGGATGCTTCGGACCGCTTGTATTCTTGTGGCCAGTGGGGTCTCATTCACTACTTTCCAATTTTTTAGGGATGCACTTCATTGGTGGGAGGCTTACGAGAGGCGTAGGCCGGTTGGCGCAATGCCCATTTTATGGCAGCAGTTCTCCGTTCTCTTTCTGGAAAAGTTTGTACATGAGTCTCGCCGAGAGGAGCTGTACAGGCAGTTCGAGAAGCTTCATCAGGGTGATAGGTCTATTACAGAGTATGAGATGCGATTCTTCGAGTTGGCTCGTCATGCGGTCTGGTTGGTTTCCACAGACCGAGAGAGGATCAGGAGGTTTATAGATGGCCTCTATTTTCACCTTCGGTTTCTAATGACCAGAGAAAGAGTATCTGGTGCTAATTTTGATGAGGTTGTTTACATAGATCTATAGATTGAGATGGTTTGTGGTCAGGAGAGGGTTGAGAGGGAGGCGAAGAGGCCTTGTGGTAAGGGTTGATTTTATGGTACTCCTCATAGGGGTCAGTTTCAGCACGAAAAAGGCCGTCCATTTAGACATGCTCAGTAAGCTCGCCTAGTTTTTTGTGGGGCATCATCGGCCCATAGTTCTCAGCGTTCTCATTAGGGCCATTCATCACTTAGTGCCCTTCTATCCTAGAGTTCATCCCGTGTAGTTCAGGGCCATGCTAGGTTCTTCTGCTAGTCATCCCGGTGCTAGGTGTTCCCTTCAGTCCCCGTCTCCAGCACCAGTGTGTTGTTATGAGTGTGGATAGTTGGGGCATATATGGAGGTAGTGTCCTAATCATTATGGGGGTCCGCCTCAGTAGAGGAGTTAGCCATCAACTTCAGCACCAGTTACTTCACCACCCACCTAACCAGCTAGAGGTAGAAGACAGTCAGCTAGAGGTTGCCCTAGAGGGGGAGGTCGATCAGGTGGTGGTCAGGAGCATTTCTATGCACTCCTAGCCAGACCTAATGTTATTTCCTCAGATGCCGTGATCACATGTATTGTCTCAGTTTGCCACAGAGATGCCTTTATATTATTTGATCCTGGTTCCACTTTTTCATATGTGTCATCATATTTTGCTCGTTATTTGGATACGCCCTGTGAGACTCTTATTTTATTTGTTCGTGTATCTACTCCGGTAGGCGATACTATTATTGTGGACCATATATATCGATCGCGTGTGGTGACTATTGGGGGTTTGGAGATCCAAGTGGACCTTCTGTTGCTTTGTATAGTCGATTTTGATGTGATATTGGGCATGGATAGGTTATATCTGTGTCATGTTATTTTGGACTATCATGCTAAGATAGTGACATTGGCTATGCTGGGTGTGCCACGGATTGAGTGGCGAGGTTTGACTGATTTTGTACCCAGTAACGTGATTTCATTTTTGAAGGCCCAACGGATGGTTAGGAAGGGTTGTTTTTCTTATTTGGCCTTCGTGAAGATGTTAGTGCAGGGACCCCTACCATTGATTTAGTCCCGATAGTGAGGGACTTTCTGGATGTGTTTCCTGCACACTTGCCAGGCATGCCGCCGGACAGGGATATTGACTTTTGTATTGATTTGGTGCCGGGCACTCAGCCCATTTCTATTTCACCGTATCGTATGACACCGACGGAGTTGAAGAAGTTGAAGAAGTAGCTTCAAGAACTCCTTGATAATGGGTTTATTTGGCCTAGTGTGTCTCCTTGGGGTGCGCCTGTTCTATTTTTAAAGAAGAAGGATAGCACAATGAGAATGTGTATTGATGACAAGTAGTTGAACAAAGTCAGAATCAAGAACAAGTATCCATTGCCTCGTATTGATGATTTATTTGAACAGCTTCAGGGAGCCAGGGTGTTCTCCAAGATTGATCTCAGGTCAGGGTATCATCAGTTGAAGATCAGGGACTTGGATATTCTTAAGACAACTATCAGGACCTAATATGGTCATTATGAGTTCCTTGTGATGTCTTTTGGACTGACTAATGACCCAGCAGGGTTCATGCATTTGATGAACAACGTGTTCCGTCCCTATCTTGACTCGTTTGTTATTGTATTCATTGATGATATTCTGGTGTACTCGTGTAGTCAGGAGGAGCACATTGAGAATTTTAGAGTTCTGTTGCAGCGATTGAGTTTGTATTGGGTGTGTGTTGAGTTGGTATTAGGTGTGTGTTGATTCAAGAGGGTAGAGTGATTGCTTATGCTTCTCGTCAGTTGAAGCCTTATCAGAAGAACTACCCTGTTCATGATTTGGAGTTGGCTGCCATTGTTTACGCGTTGAGGATTTGGAGGCATTATCTCTGTGGTGTGTCTTGTGAGGTGTTTACTGATCATCATAGCCTCCAACACTTGTTCAAGCATAAAGATCTTAACTTGAGGCAGTGGAGATGGTTGGAGATGCTAAAGGACTATGATATTACTATTTTGTACCATCTGGGAAAGTCCAATATAGTGGCCGATGCCTTGACTAGGAAGGCGGTGAGTATGGGCAGTTAGGCATATATTCCTATTGGGGAGAGACCTCTTGTAGTTGATGTTCATTCCTTGGCCAATCAGTTTGTGAGGTTGGATATTTCGGAGCCCAGTTGAGTCTTAGCTTGTGTGGTTTCTTGGTCTTCCTTGTTTGATTGCATCAGATAGCGCCGATATGATTGCTTGTCCTCAAGGACAACATTCAGCACGAGGATGCCAGAGATATAACTATTAGTGGTAATGGGGTATTGAGGATGCATGGGTGGATATGTGCGCCCAATGTAGATGGGCTTTGGGAGTTGATTCTGGAGGAGGCCTATAGCTCGCAGTATTCCATCCATCCGGGTGCCGTGAAGATGTATCAGGATTTGAGACAGGAGTATTGGTGGAGAAGAATAAAGAAAGATATAGTGTGATTTGTAGCTCAGTATCTCAGTTGTCAACATGTGAAATATGAGCATCAAAGACCAGGTGGCTTGCATCAACAACTAGATATTCTAGAGTGGAAGTGGGAGCGGATCACCCTGAATTTTGTAGTTGGACTCCCACAGACTTTGAAGAAGTTCGATGCTATTTGGGTGATTATGGATCAGCTGACCAAGTCCGCGCACTTCATTCTTGTATGTACTACCTATTCTTCAGAATAGCTAGCTGAGATTTATATCCGAGAGATTGTTCGCCTGCATGGTGTCCCATTTTCCATCATTTCAGATAAAGGTTCTCAAATCACATCGCAGTTTTGGAGAGCCGTGCATCGAGAGTTGGGTATCAGGTTGAGTTAAGCATAACTTTTCACCTTCAGATGGACGGATAGTCCGAGTGCACTATTCAGATATTGGAAAACATGTTGCGCGCTTGTGTCATTGATTTTGGGGGTTCATGGGACCAGTTTCTACCGCTCGCGGAGTTTGCATATAACAACAATTATCAGTCGAGTATTCAGATGGCTCCATATGAAGCTATATATGGTAGATGGTTTAGATCTCCAGTAGGTTAGTTTGAGCCGGGCGAGGCTAGGATTTTGGGTACAGACTTGGTGCAGGATGCTCTGGACAAGGTGAAAGTGATTCAGGAGCGACTTCATACAGCTCAATTGAGACAAAAGAGTTATGTTAACAGGAAGGTTCGTGATATGTCTTACATGGTTGAGGAGAAGGTTCTACTGAAGGTTTCACCCATGAAGGGTGTTATGAGATTTGGGAAGAAGGGTAAATTGAGTCCTCGGAACATTAGGCCTTTTGAGGTGCTTTGGAGGATTGGGCAGGTGGTTTATGAGCTGGCTTTTCCACCTAGCTTGTCGAGTGTGCATCTGGTATTTCATGTTTCTATGCTCCAGAAGTATATTGGCGTCCCGTCTCATGTTTTGGATTTTAGCACGGTTCAGTTAGATGGTGATTTGACTTATGAGGTAGAGCCAGTGGCTGTTTTGGAGTGGTATATCTGAAAGTTGAGATCAAAGGATATAGCTTCAGTGAAAGTATAGTGGAGAGGCCGGCCTGTAGAGGAGACTCCCTGGGGGAGATCAAGGGGGAGATGCGGAGCATATATCCCACACATGTTGAGGCTTCAGGAAATATTTCTAGACCCATTCAAGGATGAACGTTTGTTTAAGAGGGGGATGATGTAATAACCCGACCGGTCGTTTTATGAATTACATCCCGTTTCCCCTATTTCTACTTCTTTATGTGTTGTTTAGCTATATTTCATCGTATCATGTTGGTTGGCTCGGATTCAGAGTGGTCTTGGAGTGGAATGAGACACTTAGTCTCTAATTTAGAAGCTTAAGTTAGAAAAGTCAACTGGATGTTGACTTATGTGTAGAAGATCTCGAATGTGAATTCTAATGGTTCAGATAGCTCTGTTAGGTGATTTTGGATGTAGGAGCATGTTCAGAATGTAATTTGGAGGTCCGTAGTAGAGTTAGACTTGAATTGCTCAAATTAGAAATTTGGAGTTTTCCGGTCGGCTGTGGAAATCTTGATATTGGGGTCAAAATGGAATTCCAAAAATTGGAGTAGGTCTCTAGTGTCATTTGAGACATGTGTGCAAAATTTTAGGTCATTCGGGTGTGATTTGATAGGTTTCAGCGTTGTTTGTGGAATTTGAAACATTTCTAAGTTCATAGGTCTGAATCCGAGGTTGATTTGGTGTTTTGGTGTTGTTTTGAGTGATTCAAAGGCTCGACTAAGTTTGAATAATGTTATGGGATGTGTTGGCATATTTTGTTGAGGTCCCGAGGGCCTCGGGTGAGTTTTGGGTTGTTAACGGACCAATTCTTTGTTTTGGAGGTTGGCAGATTTTCTGGTATTTTGTTGCAGAGAAATCCTTCTTCGCGTTCGCGAGAGGGCTCTCGTGTTTGCGAAGGGATGCGATGTAGTCCTGCATTTGCGAAGGTTCGTGAGTTAATGCTACCCGTTCGCGACCTGGCATCACGTTCGCATAGATTCAATAGTCAATTTGGAGCTTCAGGCAAATTAGCCTATGCGTTTGCGAGGAGTGTTCCCCGTTCTCTTAGGGTTGAGCTGAGTGGTCTTGCATTCACGAGTGGTCCGTCGCATTCGCGAAGGAGGGAATTTTTGTCTAATGGAGCTTGTGCTTCAGGAATGCGAGGGCACTAGCGTGTTCGCGAAGACGAAGTCACTTGGGCAGAATGTTTAAGTTCAAAAACGAGGGTTTGAGTTCATAATTTCAAAATTCAATAGAGAGCTCGAGAAAAGGTGATTTTAGAGGGAATTTTTAGAGGAGTGATTGGTGTAAGTATTTTTCACTTGTTTTTGGTTAAATTCCATGACTGTGTCTTGAGTTTTAACATCTAAATTGGGAATTTGGGGTGAAAATTGGGGGAAAAGTGGAGGAGAATGGGAGAGTTAATTTTAGGGATTTGGGTGATCATTTGACGTCATATTTTGGTGAATTTGATATGGGTAGACTCCTGAGTGAATGGGATTTTGAGTTTGTTGATTTTTATTGGATTCCGAGACGTGGGTCGAGGGGGGGGGGGGGTTTGAGCCAAATTCGAGATTTTTGGTCTAATTTGATTATTTTTGTGTGGAATTCATTCCATTAGCGTATATTGATGATGATATACCGATTTTGGTTAGATTCAGAGCATTTGGAGGCCGAGTTGAGAGGCAAGGGCATCGCAGGTTAGAGTTAAGTAATGACTGTAAATACTGTCCTACGGGTATGAAACCCCGGATTACACATTGTTTCACTACTTTGAGGCGACGCACACGCTAGATGACGAGTGTGGGGGCGTGCACCGTTGGGGATCATGACTTGGTCCGTCCCCTATCAACTATTAAGTTGGGTATTTGACTGGAAACTATATGATACTTATGTATTTTAGAAAGTATTACTATGGTGTGGGCTGAATGCTAGCTTTTTACTAATATTATTCATTGTTTCGATTTAATATTTATACTCAGTCATCTATGTTTTACTGATTTCATAACTCAGTCTTATTTACTCCGATTGATGCATAAAATGATATTTTGGGCTGAGCATCCTATTTTACTATTAGACCAAGTGGTCTGAGAGGTTTCTGACTGAGTAAGGCCGAGGCCCTGTGTTGTGAGGATGTAATGGGATCGGGCTACGCGCTGCAATATGTTGTACTAATTTGTGATATACGAGAGTTCGAGGGCCTGATTTATTATGCCATGAGATGGCTTGTTATAGCGTTTGGACTGTAGGAGCCCCTCTGGAGTCTGTACATCCCCAGTGAGTGCGGGTACCCTGAGTGAGTGATATGATGTTACCCAAGGGGCTGATTTGAGTGATGTTATGCTCGAGGGGTGGTTTATGATACATGTGTTGCCCGAGGGGCTATTTATGATTTTAATCATTTTTACTCTAAACTTCATTGAATCTCTGTTGAAACTGTTAGAAAGATATTTTTCAAAGGATATTTACCGGAATTGGATTTTAACGAGATTATTTGACTTATCTACTATTTTGGAAACCTACTATACTTATTGTGGTGTTATGACGTTGATTATATGTTTTCTTACTGCTCAGTCTTTATCTACTTTTATTGCTTACTGAGTTGGCACACTCACATTACTCCCTACACCTTCTGTGCATGTGACGACCCAAAGGGTTATCACTTATTTTCTTAGTCATTTCGTGCTTTCGAGACCTTGAAAACCTCACTTTTAGTTGCCTCGATTTGCGTGCGCAGTCTGGGCGCGCAGCCGGAAAGTTTTTATGTTGAAATATATGAATTATGTGAAAAATTTGAAGAATTTTGATATTAATATGATTAAAGTTGACTTTGGTCAACATTTTTGGTAAACGGACCCGGACCCGGACCCGGACCCGTGATTTGACGGTCTCCGGAGGTCCGTAGAAAAATAGGGGACTTGGGCATATGCTCGGAATTGAATTCCGAGGTCCCAGGCCCGAGAAATGAATTTTTCCGTTAAATTGTTTTCTGAAAATATTTAAGAAAAATAAAAATGAAATTTGATCAAAAACTAATGGTATCAGGCTCGTATTTTGGTTCCGACGCTCGGTACAGGTCATATATATTGGTTAAGAGCTTCCTGTAAAGTTTGGTTAAAAACGGACGTCGTTTGACGTGTTTCGGCCCTAAATTGGAAAATTTGGAAGTTTATGAAATTTGAAGATTTCTTGGATTTTAAGGCTCAATTCATTGATTTTGATGTTATTTTGGCGATTTGATCACTTGAGCAAGTGTGCATATTTGGTTCGTATGATGTTTTTGAGTCAGTGTGCATATTTGGTTTGGAGCCCCGAGGGCTTGGGTGAGTTTCGGATAGGTATCGGGGTGGTTTTGGACTTAGAAAAATTGCAGAAAATCTGCAGCAGGCATTCCTTCATCGCATTTGCGTCCCTCTGGTCGCGTTCGCGATGTTCTCCTTCCCCCCTTCTTTGCGTTCGCGAGCCATTCCTCGCGTTGGCGTACAACAAATCCCGGACACCAGCCATTTCCTCTACGCGTTCACGTGAACGCTCCCGCGTTCGCGGAGCCTGGCCTGCCTCTTCTACGCGTTCGCGTAAGGCACCACGCGTTCGTGTAGGCCAACTATGAAGCCCCCAATTTTTCTTCTACGCGTTCGTGACTAGCTCCACGCGAACGCGATGCCCAGACCCGTCCAAGCGACACTGTTCACGCGAACGCGAAGGGCAAAATTTTGCCCAATGATTTAAGACCCAAAACAGAACAGAAACGGGATTTTCATCCCATTTCTCAAACTCTCTCTTCTCCACAGCTTTTGGGGCGATCTTTGGAGCATTTCTTCACCAAAGTTCATGGGGTAAGTATTGTTTAACTCGTCTTCTTCATTTTTCATCAACATCAATCAAATT